>APFE031146646.1:159130-175702 GCA_000404065.3 Pinus taeda
ATGTTGTACTTGATCCAACTCTTACTCATCTAATTTGGAATGGGCTTGACACTATTCAATATCAAGTAATACAAGACGACTGTGAAGACATTTCTAAACTCACACCTAAAAGGGATTATTCCCTAGTTATTGTAGATATTCCCCATGGTTTCAATATCCTAAACATTGACTATGATAGTGACCCTTATATTTATCAAGATCTTAGTAAAGTGGTTGTAGGATTTGTAGAAGTCACATCATCACCATTATGAAGATTTGTGATATTTCATTCAAGCACACAATTGGAAATGTTATTGTCAAGATTCAAGGGGAAAAAAGCTCAAGGATGCAGCTTACATGGTAAGACGTTGAAAATGTATGTTTGAATAATGTTAAAAAATTCATTTATGTATAAGTTAATTGAAATCTTACTATTTCATGTTACAGGAAAAAGTCAAATCTTCTTAACCATGAAGATCAACCATTTATAAATGATTGTGAGTTCATCCATATTGATAGTTGGGCAAAAGATGATAGCTATATGTCTATGCTTTTTAATCTGGTAGATGGAAATAGTCATAGCCAAGTACTGGTTTATGATGCTGTTGTGAAAAAAATAACATATGAAGACAAAAAAACAAAATGAGAGATAGTTAACATTTATCAAAAACTACAGTCATTGATTAACTAGCTTATAGACATATGTTCAAATGAAGGAGATTGGGTTCTAGATTTATTTTCTGGCTCAGGTATGTTTTATTATATAGAATTGAATTTCAATATCTTCTTTCTGAATTTATATGTCATTATACTAATTTAATTAATTATTTATTTTGTGATTGATAATTAGGTACAACACTAGCATGTTGCCTACAAAAAATAAGAAATTGCATTGCCATTGAAAAATATCCAGTACAATGCAAATTTATTCAGCAAAGAATTAATGCTCTTCAATTTCTTCCATATGAAATGCAAGAAATTGGGTTGAAGAAAGGGGATTTTTTTGAATCATGTGTGTCAAAAAAGGCAAAGTAACCTCAACCACCATTACATGGAATGATTGGAAAGGCATATATTGGGAGATTCACAGACATCAAAGATCCATTAGAAGAGGAAAATGAGCAAAATAAAGCAGAAAATATTGTGGGAGAAGACAATGATGAAACTCTAGATGATGAAGAGTTTGGATTACGTGATATTGCTGATTAAATTTAAGTTATGCTTGGAAATCAAGCTCAGTTTTTGTAACTATTAATTAGTTATACTTCTAATGTTTTGACCTTGACATTTTATAAGAAGAATAAGCATTCAATTAATGTTGTTATGTATTCAATATTTTTATATTATGTGATTTTCACTTTAATTTTTATGTGAATCATCATTTTTTGACATAAAATTCATAAAAAAAAACTATTATTTAGCCATTTTTTGTTAAAATTTTCCTATAAAAATTGTGATTTTGACATGTCATTTCTAGCAAAAAAAATATCAAAATGTGTAATTTTTTAGTTATATTTATGTTGAAATGGTTATTTTTATGTCAATTGTAAAAAGTTATTTTTTTTAGAGACAATTATTTGATGTGCATTGAAAAATTAATTAACGATATATAAATATGTAGAATATCGAAACTTTAAAATATCAACCTTCTTCTTTAACTCAACCAAAAAAACCCTCACTACAAAAAAAAAGTTAAAATAAAAACAAGATAATATGAAGAAGAAGAATACTTAAAAAATTGTTAAATTTAGAAAATAATTATTCACATTTAATACATTAGAAAATTTAAAGTAAAAAAATAGGTCTTTTAAAAAAAGGGCCTGATACAGAATTAACACTTTTTAAATCAGCATGCAAATCACTAACATTCTAAAAACTAATGTACATAAAAAAATTTAAAGTGTCAAAAACTATGCTAAAAAATATGTGTATTCTGTATCACCACTTTTCAAAATCGAGTCACGTTTTTGCTACCTCTACGAAACGGGTAATCGTTTCAGTTCCGGTTTCAAATTTTACATTGTTGATTAATGACTTATTTGACCAGTTGAAGGGAGCTACAATGTTCTCAAATATTGATATGAGATTTGAATACCATCAGGTACGCATCAAAGAAGAGGACATCTACAACATTAATTTCAGGGCTAGGTATGGAAATTATGAGTTTGTTGTAGTTCCATTTGGTTTGAATAATGCTCCATTTATTTTATGTTCTTGATGAATAGTGTGTTGTGTTCTTATCTTGAAAAGTTTGTTATTGTATTCATTGATGATATATTGATATATTCTAGGAATGAGGAAGAGAATGTCGAACATTTAACAACAGTACTGAGATTAATAAGAGAGAATTAGTTGTATGCCAAGATTAGAAAATGTAGTTTCTTTTAGACAAAGATACATTACTTGGGGCATGTTGTCTCCACGAAAGGAAAAGAAGTGGATTCAGAAAAGATAAGGGCTATCATGGAGTGGGTAGCTCCTAGAAATGTGGCTAAAGTCAGATCATTCATGGGGTTAGGAAGTTAATATAGGAGCTTTACTAGGAACTTCTCATGCATTGCATATCTTATTACATCATTGCAAAGGAAAGGTAAGAAATTTGAATGGACAAGAGGAATGTGCAACAAGTTTTGAACAGTTGAAGCAGTTGTTGACAAATGCTCTAGTTCTTGAGATTTCAGATCCGAATAAAGAGTTTGTGGTGTGCACCAATGCTTGCAAGATAGATCTTAGTGGAGTCCTTATGTAGGAGGGACATGTGGTATCTTACAAATCAAGGAAAATGAAAGAGCACAAGTAGAATTATGCTACACATGATCTTGAGCTGGCATCAATAATTCATGCTTTGAATATGTGGAGGCATTATCTTCTTGGTAGGAGGTTTGTATTGATGAGCGATCACAATGGATTGAGATACTTTTTTGAGCAACCAAATCTGAATTCTAGACAAGATAGATGGTTGGCCAAAATCAGTGAGCTTGACTTTGAGATCAGGTATATTAACAGAAAGGAAAATAGGGTTGCAGATTCTCTTAGCAGAAGAGTGTATGTGAATCATATAAAAACTATGAGTTCTTATGGGACAAATCTATAGGATCCGATCTTACAGGCAGAACAATAAGATGGAAGGTATAGGGAGCTTAGGCACATGTTACAATAGGGTACATGTGATCAGGATGTGGACTATCGTCTTACAATAGATGGTTTGGTAAGATTTAGGGACAAGATCTATGTGCCAGAGAATAGTGAGCTCAAGAAGTTTATCTTGAGGGAATTTCATGCTAAACCACATTCAGGTCATCTAGGATATCAGAAGACATAGAAAACAATGAAGATGTTCCATTATTGGCTAAATATGAAGAAGGAAGTGGCAGAGTTTGTGTCTAGATGCTTGGGTTGTCAACATGTAAAAGCAGAGTGTAAGCATCCAGGTTGATTACTACATCTGATTCCAATTCCAGAGTGGAAATGGGAGGTCATTTCCATGGATTTAATTATAGGTTTTTTGAGGACATCTAGAAAACATGATTCTATTATGGTTGTGGTGGATAGGTTGACAAAGGAAACACACTCCATTCCAGTGAAGTCTATGTATTCAGCTAATGATGTAACACAAATCTTTGTCAAAGATGTAGTAAGGTTGCATAGTGTTTTGACAAATATTGTATCAAACATGGATGCTAAGTTCACCTGTATATTCTGGAAAGAGTTGTTTGTAGGTTTGGGTATAGATTTGTTCTTCAACACATCTTATCATTAGTAGAAAGATGGACAGACAAATAGGGTCAATAGGATTTTGGAGGACGTGTTGAGAATGTACATCATGCAACAACAATGGAAGTGCGAAGAGTATGTCCCATTAGTTGAGGTTGCTTACAACAACGGGTATCAGGAGTCACTGAGGATGAGTCCATTTGAGGAAATTTATGTTGGAGTTGTAATACTCCCATTAGTTGGAGTGATCCAGTGAACAAGGTGTTGATAGGACCAGACATGTTGGTAGAGATGGAAGAGGAAATGCACATTATCAAGAAGAATCTAAAGGAAGCACAAGAAAAGAATAAAAGTTATGCAGATCAACACAGGTTGTTTAAGGAGTTTTAGGTTGGGGAACATGTGCACTTGCACATCTGCCCAAGAAGAGATCCTTGAGGATTGGGTCATGTGAAAAGTTAGAACCTCGGTATTGTGGGCCTTTCAACATCCTCGAGAGGATTGGACCAATTGCCTAGAGACTCACGTTGCCTCTGATAGTAAAATTCCATGATGTTTTCCATGTTTCATTGCTTAAAATATATGTAAAGGATGTTGATAATGTTATTGATTGGTATGTATTGCAGGTGGAGCCAAAAGGAGAATTCCAGCCAGAACCTTAGTGTATTTTGTAGAGAAATATGCTCATGCTCTGGAACTGATCAATTGCGCAGGTTAAAGTGCACTAAAAGCACTTTGGGCCCAACGAAGTGACATGGGAGATGGTTGTATATATGTATATGGATGTAAATATCACCATGAGATGTGTTATAAAGCTTTAATAAGCGATATGTTTGTCATGTTGGTTTCCTTTTCAGCAGGTTGATCATTGTAAATACTGCATTGAGTTAAGTTATAAAACTCCATGGGTAGTATGTTTTGATTTTCAGTGGTCTTGCTGGATGTAGGTGTCATTGAATACTGAGGACGATGTTGCCTTAAGGGGGAGGGGTTTGTAATAACCTCGGGTTAAAAATCCATGTAATAAAGTTAATAAAGAAAAAATAAGACCAAGGTCATGGGACACTTATTCCAAGATGAATGTTGGGAAAAACATCCTAGTGTGGGTGTTCATTTGGTTTATTATGGCTAAGGAAATTGGAAAAGGCAATGGAAAAGACATTGAAAAGGAAAAGAGACATTAATTGACATTTTATTTATGAAAATAAAGGAAATTAAGAGAAAAGGAAGGTGAAAGGTCACAGGTTTCATGTGAGGAGGAAAATAACGGAAATTGAAGAAAATAGAGGCCTCATTGATAAAAAGGCTTCTGAGGATCAGTTCACAACCTTTTGTCAGTTCAATTTTGGAGATCTCTTTCTCTATTCTCTCCACTCTCTCATACACTTAGAGTATTCTTGGAGCACTCTAGCATTGGAGGAAGGAAAGCAAAGGAAGGACAAAGACGGAAAAGGGAAGCAAAGATCAAGCAAGGAAGAGTGGGATCTAGTGACTACAATGAGTTTACTTGTAGGTATCAAGTTGCATGTATGATTTTATTGCTAGTTTTGGCATACATGGTACATGCATGTGTTTATTTGGTTCTCTTGCTATCATTGTCATGAGTTTTTCCAGGTGTGACAATGGTTTTTTGCCTTGCCTTACCATTTTCGGATAGCCATGGTATGATGGAGTTCTCAAACTTGGTTGAACTAGATTGTCGGATTCTTTCGAAACTGAGTGGGGTGGTCTCAGGGGAGAAACACAAGGCCTAGGAATCCTTGGATCAGTGAAGGTGGGATTGTGGTAAATACTGATTGTGTATAACCTCGTTGGGCCTAGGAATCCTCAACCATTGAATGACGAGCTATATGGTAAATCCTAGAGGGTGGAGCCTCATTGGTCCTAGGAATCCTCGATTGGTGAATGGTGGGATATACGCTGAATATTAGAGGTGGACATGAAATAGTTCCTCACGGTTTAGGTGGAGATATCTAGAGGCATCCATGATTGTATAGGCCTAGTGATCCTTGGACCAATATATGGTGGGATTGTAGTAAATCCTGATAGTGCATGTTTTTTGTTTAGGCCTAGGAATCCATTGGTAGGATTAAGGTAAATCCTGATGGTATAGATGAGGGATTAGGCCTAAGAATCCCTTGGTGGATTGTGGTAAATCCTGAGGAAGCCCTGGTTTTTTTGTTTTAAGTCCCACATTCATGCTTGGAATATGGAACGAGGATGATTGGCTTATAAAAAGATTTGGTTCAGCCCAATTTATTGTCGGGTGGTACATGAAAGTCCCTAGCTTGGTTGCATTTTGCATATGTTAATAAGAGCTCTTTTCCTCTTGTGTTTTATGTGTAAATGTACATGTTATTATGTCACTTTAATGGTTGTTCTATCATTGTTATCCTACTAGTTATAAGCATGGTTTTATGACATATCTTAGTCATGACCCTCATCATGTTTTGATTAGTAATGAATGATTAATGAATGTATGAACTAATAGATGATAATGCACCTATTTGAGAGGGAATTATTCCTTCTTGGTGAATCTCAGATAAGTATGAGACCACTATGTTGAAATATGTTGATATGACTTGTAGATTACATGTTCATGATGTGTTTGACAAAATGTCTATCATGGCTAGGCCTTGTCAGGTAATGTTCGTGTTTAATTTTTGCATTAGAGGCCTTGTCATCTTGTTATTTATCATTTCTGGAAGTTTCATGAAGTTCTAGGCAGAGCACTGAGTCCTGGATCTGAAAATGTGGCTTAGAATCCAGAGTCACTAGCACATAAATCACTGAAAAAGTCTACAGTCACATGGAAGGCTTTTCATGGGAGTGATTGGGGGTCTAATTTAGTTAAGAAGTAATTTCTCTCAGGGGTTGGACACTTGGAGGGGTTGGTTGGCTCCTAATGGTTCTGTAGCTCTTGAGGAAGGTCAGTTTGCTTTTGGTTTATCGATTCCACTTCCTTAACTGTACTTGGGGGTTGAATCATATCATAGTAACTCTTCGTCACATGTTTACCCCGATGAACCGATTAGCTTGGGTAAATGTTGGAGGACGGTGTTACAGATATACATATTCATTTGATAGATATACATTTGAAATATATTTATTTGAAATATAAGTTTGGTTTGTGTACTTGTTCATACACTTTTTTGATATATATATTCATTTGAAAATAGAATATGGTGGCGACATGTAGGACTACATATATATTCGTTTCGTAAGCGTGTGATGATAGAACAATGTAATATATACATATTTATATATTGATATGTTTATATATATGTTTATATACCAATGTTTGCATAATCCTACGATGGAAGAATGTTGCGGTGGAGGACTTTGGGGCCACGAGGGTTGAGGTAGAGTGGAAATGACCATGAGGGCCATGGCGAAGCAAGAAGGCCATGAATAATGCTGTGGCGTAGTCTAGCCGGGATAGTATGGTGGTGTAGGGAAGCATAGGTGGGCTGAGCCTGATGAGGAGTATGATTGGTCTTGAGTGCGTTAGGAATGGGGCAGGCTCCACATGGTGTGATATGGAATTAACACACACATATATATATAAAACATGGATGGGGCTTTCCATGACCCTTCCATACACTTAATTAAGTTAGTTAGTTATATATATATAAAACTAACTAACTTAATTAAGTGTATGGAAGGGTCATGAAAGCCCCATCCATGTTTAAGATTTCTAATTGTTTAATACATATAATATACCATGTTTAAATGTGTTATGTGTTTGATACATATAATATATTTGGGTGTGAGAGTAAGGCTAGAATTGCGAGCCTGGTATGGCTGGGTCCTATGCCCCTTTTTTTTTATATATATATATATCTTATAAGGAAAATAAAAATGGGGCCTAGTCAAAATTGTATGTGGAAATAAAAATATTTTTTTAAATAATATTTATGGGGCTTCGATATGGAAGGTGTTGGCATAATGGCTACATGGAAGAACAATTAGTTCTCCACAAAAAAACTAGAAAAAATATGAGTAGAGTAGAAGAATAACAAGAGACAGAGTTACTCTCAAAAGAAAAGAAGAATTACGGAAAGTAGATGTACCATCACGAAAACAGTTAGTGGCAGAATTGGATTCCAGGCATAGATACGTTGAAGAAAAACTATTATAAGTTTCGAGGGACATAGATTGCAGCTTGTAACTCGAAATTGAGCATGTAACTAGTCGTTGGAAAGCTAATTCCAAAAAGTTTTTAACTGTTCACCTAGAATTGTGAAACAAGGTTTGAATTTCTGGGAGATTTCAAAGGAAAATTACGACAATCTTTACTGGTAAAAATTCCTTAATAGGTTGTAAACTTATGAAGGGTGTATATTTCAATTCGAGTATTATAATTTAGTAATTAGACAATCAATAGAAATATATTGAAAAGGAGCATAGATGGTGAAGTGAGAAATCAACATTCAGAGAGGAAATTGCGTAAGAATTTGAAGAGAAATTCATAATGGAAGATAGAAATCCCGAGTATGCTCAAAGACATTACAATGAAGATGGGGTTAGGGCCAAAAATATTAGTCTAGGTAATGATAATACTGAATCTAATGGTCAACGAGAAAACATACCCGAGGAAAGAGAACTTGAGGAGATAGTGACAAGTCTAAATATGGAAGTGCTGAACTGCAAGGATGACAATGAAAAATTGATTAAGGAACAAAAACTGATTAACAATCAAATTATACATATCTTGAACAAGATTTAGAAGGAATTAAACCAACACACTAAGTCCATGTTAGATTATGAGCACAATGTCGAGTTTAAGGAGAAATTCGTAGGAATTTCAAGGCACTCCAGGAGTGCTATTCCTCAACATCATCACTCAACTAGGAGAGAAAATAAAATGGCCTATTCCAATATAGAATTTGATATTAGCTCTAGTGGGTCACCACAGAGAGAAACTAAAAGAAAAAATATTAGGGAGAGTCTACAAGGGGAGATGAGGAAAGTTAAGCCCCCCACCTTTAATGGGGAAAACAAGAAAGGGGAAGAAACAAAGGCTTGGTTGCAGGAGATGAGAATGTATCTTTAGTTGTTCCATTATTCTTCTAACTTAGAAGCCATAATCAGCATATATCACTTGAAGGGTAAGGAAAATATATGGTAGGAGAAGCTTAAAGCAATTAAGCATCTAAATGAAATAAAAATCACCTGGAAGAAATTCAAAGAGTACTTCAAACAAAAGTATCTATCTGAATGCTAAATTATGAGTGAAAAATACAAGATTTTTTCGAGCTGTAGCTAGGACATATGACCATGGAAGAGCACGGTTAGAAATTCACCGAATTACTAAGGTACGTCAAGTTTATTAATTATGAGAAAGTAAAAATACAACGGTATATTAGTGGACTTCCCTCTTTTTACATAGACAAATTTAAATATGATGAGGCTAAGACTATTCAGGTAGCTATGAGAAAAGAGGAACAACTGTATGAGTAAAGAAAAATTAGGTTATTTTTCTAGAAAACTATGGGCATCAAGAAAACAAATTTCATAGACCAAAGGAAAAATGGGTTCAAACCTTCAAAATTCAAGAAGAATTCATAGGCAGGCTAGGAGGAAACATCAACTCCTAACTAACCAGAAGGGGGAAATATTTCCAACAAAAAGTCTCAAGTTCCACCAGTTAAATGTTGGGGTTTCAAAGGAGATCATGGGTACAAGGACTATCTTCATAGAGCATAGAAACTGAGAGTTGTGCACAACATGAAAGCAACAACTACAATGGATGATGTGGGCAGGTGCATGCCCAAAATTTATGCATCTTTGGATAACCAACAAGCAGAACATCAAACACATATGATAGAGATGGAACATAGTATTAACAACTAGTTAATTTTTATTTTAATTGATTTTGGATCCAACCACAATTGTATTAATGCGAATATGGTTGAAAAATTTAATTTGAAGAAATGTAAACATTCCAAGCCTTGGTTAGTACAACTAGCTACAGGTATGAAAAGAAAAGTCACATAGTTGATTAGAGAATGCACAATTGAGATGAATGGGCTAAAAACAATAGTAGATTTGAATATAATTTCATTAGGTTTGTATGATTGTTTGATTGGCATGGATTGGCTGGAAAAGAACCATGCAATCCTTGA
This sequence comes from Pinus taeda, assembly GCA_000404065.3. Taxonomy (NCBI): domain Eukaryota; kingdom Viridiplantae; phylum Streptophyta; class Pinopsida; order Pinales; family Pinaceae; genus Pinus; species Pinus taeda. The sequence continues at coordinate 168,952 of APFE031146646.1, forward strand.
CTACTATAGCAAATTTTTTATGTGCATGGATGATAATGGACAACAAAGAAAGGTCCAAGGGATTTCCAAGCCAATATCTACGAGGGAAATATCAGCTATGCAACTAAAGAGGGATATGGGGAGAGGATGTCAAATCCTTGCAGCTCATTTGGAAGAAACAAAAATGGACCAACAATCTAGTTTACAAAACCACCCAATACTACAGGAATTCACTGATGTATTTGTAGAGATACCCGAATTGCCCCCAAGAAGGGATATCGACTTTACTGTTGATATGGTATTGGGAGCAGTTCTAATGTCTAAAAAACCATATAGAATGAGTACTCCAGAGCTTAGGGAGTTACAAAGGCAGCTGGAGGAATTACTGAAAAAGAGATATATATGCCCTAGTGTGTCACCATGGGGTGCGCCAGTTCTTTTTGATAAGAAGGATGGAACTCTGCATTTATGTATTGACTTATAAAATTTGAATAAAGTCACCATTAAAAATAAATACCGTTGCAAAGAATTGATGATCTATTTGATTAACTCTATGGGGAAACATATTTTCTAAAATTACTTTAAGATTTTGATATCACTAGCTATAGATTAAAGAGGAAGATATCAATAAAACCACATTCCAAACTCATTATGGGCATTTTGAGTTCATTGTGGTGCCATTTGGTTTAACCAATAGACCAATAGTTTTTATTTGTCTATTAAATGGAGTCTTTAGGGAGTATTCAGACAAAATTTTTATTGTTTTTCTTGATGATATTTTCATACACTTCAAGTCTGAAAAAGAGGACCAAAAACATTTGAGGATATTACTATAGGTACTCAGGGTGAATCAACTCTATGTTAAGTTGAGAAAATGTTATTTTTACCAGAGTCAGATCCATTACTTGGGTCCTATTATCTCAAAAGAGGGAATAATCGTGGATCTAAAGAAAATTAAGGCTATTAGTGAATGGCCAATGAAACTAAGTAATGTCATAGAATTCTAGTCCTTCATAGGCTTGCTTGGGTACTATAGGAGTTTTATTGAAGGTTTCTCCAAGATATCACACCTCATTACATCCATACAGAAAAAGGTGTTGAATTTCAATGGATACTTGAATATGAAGCAACTTTTCAGTAATTGAAAGCCTTATTAACCAAAGCTACACTATTAAGAATTACTAATCCAAATGTTGATTTGCTAGTATGCATGCACATGCAAGGAGGGGTTGGGTGATGTGCTCATGTAAAATGGACATGTACTTTGTTATGAATCTAGAAAGTTAAAGGAGCTTGAAAAAAAATATGTTGCTCACGATTTGGAACTTGCAACTATTGTCCACACACTTAAAATGCGGAGGCACTATCTTATGAGCTGAAAACTCAAATTGCAAACAAATCACTGTGGGTTGTGGAATTTATTTGAGGAGCCAAATTTGAATGCATGAAAAACAATATGGTTGGAATTATTAGGAGAGTACAACTTTGAAATTAAATACGTTAAGGGAAAGGAGAATTGGGTGGCTGATGCACTCAGTTGGAGAGTGCATGTTATGCATGCCACGACAATTAGCCATTATGAAACGAATTTGGTAAGGATAATTTTATAGGCTAAAAATTTAGACCAACAATATTTGGTAATTAAAAATAATCTACATCAAGGTACAACACAAAAAATATATCAAGTGATCCAGGAGGATTCCGTTGATTCAGTTACATAGATGTTCAAGTGTCGTCATCAGTGTTCAGTGTCATCATCAATTCAGTTCATCTTCGACAATTCGACAACGTTGGTTTTCGATCAGGTTGTTCAGGTAATGTTATGGTTTTCATGGCATTAAGTTGAGATTGTTTAGCGCCTGGTTTTCGACATGAGTTCATCGACAGTTCTGTTAGCATTGGTCGACGACATGTGTCTTGTTGTTCGCCTCGCAGGATTTGGTGTCGACATAGATGTCGTCCATGGAAAAGGGTCGATATGGTTCATCGTCAGGTTGTCATCGCAAAAGTAGCTGGTGTTGACAATGTATGTGGTTTTACGTTACATTGTTGACAAGTTCGTCATTAGGTGACAAATGTCGCTAATGTCACTTGGCGACGATTGATTGTAAATGGGTGATCAATTTCATGTATTAAAACCCTAATCCTACATTACATTGCTATGTACTAAAACCTAAACCTAATCTATCCAAGCCATGTATCAAAACGAAAGTTCTAGATCTAAACCCTAAAGTTCTATGACCATCAAACTTCAATACATTACCAAATCATGTATTCAAACTATGTTAAACCTAGCCCTAAAAGCCTAAGTCCTAACCTTATTAAACTCCCGGTCTAAATAAACATTATAAAATAAATGCAATATAATAAAAAAATCCTAAGCTGCTGACTATAACCACATCAGAGGTCTAAAACATGTGATCGATGTGTTGATTAACCGCTGGGGTCTTCAGAATTGTGGAGGTTACCATAACTGAGTCAGGAGTTGAACTTAGCATGTGAACATGTTGAGGTTTTATCACCGCAGAGGTTAGATTTTATCATCACCTTTGCCCACGTAGGGTTCTAACTGTTGCAGAGACATGTGATCAGGATATGTAACCGTAGAGTTAATGTAAATCTGGTAGAGGAAACCATGGAGGATAACCGCTAGATAGTTGTCACATGCAAACAATTAGCACCAGGGACCCCAAAACCGCCGAGGAAGATCGCGGAGGTGGCAACTGGTGGTTAGGATGTTGCCTATTCATATGGGCGGTCAACCTCCTCCACCTAGTCAGCAAGCTACTGACGGTTCTGCTTTTATTATATGGTCCAAAATGGGTTTTAGTTGCAATTTTGTTTAAAAATTAATTCAATGGTCATTAAACTTACCCTAGACCAGCTCAAAACCTATCTAGATTGCAACCAATTCATCTCAAATGTAGAAAAAGGTGGTTTTGATGTACCTGTAAGCCTATAAGAGGTAGTTTTGTCCATGGAGGATGTGGGAGTGGTTTTTGACTTTTGCTTGCAAATTTTGGAGGTCATAGGCATTTTTGTTTTTAGTGTTGCGGGAACATCCGGAGTCAGAATTGGAATTCGTAAGAAGCGTTGGAAAGCTGGTTCAGAGGGCTATCTGATGACAATGATCATAAGTGCCTATGTGCACAATCATACTGATCAAATCTCTGTGTAATCAACACCTTTTGTTCATTCCTAATAAAAATGGTTGCTCATCTTGAAAGCGAACCCGGAGATGTAGTCCATCAGGGATGAACTCCATCATCAATCTCGCTATCTGGTATCGCTATGTTTTTACTATTTTTGATTCTGTTATGCATCTTTATTATGTTTAATCAGCTGTCGTAAAGTCTTCTTCTCACGCAGTTTTCCTCAATTTCCGCACTTTGACCTAACATTGAAATCATTAATGGTTAATCAATTCTACATCAGTTTTAGTTTATGATCATTTCAGATCATCAAGATTATTATATGGGAGAAGAAGGAACACAATTACTAGTCAAACAAGAACTTGACCAACTTATCACTTTTTTAGAGGTAGAAAAAAGCCATTCGATTTTGAAAAGTGTTGATTCAGAATACACCTTTTTTTGGAGCATATTTTTGAGACTTTACATTTTCTTTATAGACATTTTTTTTTAAAATATTAGTGATTTTCATGCAAATTTTGAAAAATGTTAATGCATAATCAACCCCTTTTTTTGGGCTTATTCTTGACACTTCAAATTTTTTGATATATTAAGTATGGATAAATTTTTTTTAAAATGTTGGTGATTTTCAAGTGGATTTTGATTTTCTTTTTTTTAAAGTATATTTTTGACACTTTAAATTTTCTAATGTCCTAAGTATGCACAATTTTTTTGAAACGTTGATTATTTAACCATTTTTCAAGATGTCGTATTCCTCTTTTTTTTTTTTTCGTCCCAAAATGTTTGTTTTTAAGGGTTTTCCAAACTTGTGTTGTTTGTTTTCTTTGTAATATATTTTTTTTAAAATGAAATTTTTATTTATTTTTGGCAAAGTTAAAAAAAAACAATAAAATCAATAATTTGAAATTAGGATCTTTTATGTATTGTTAATTAGTACTTTAATACACATAAAATAATTGTCATAAAAATAATAATTTTAAACACTCAACAAAAAATACACATTTTGCATGTGGATATAATTAAAAAAATAGGTATTTCGGGACTTTTTCGCTAAAAATGACATGTTAAATACAAGTTTTTTATGAAAAAAGTTGAATAAAAAAGTTGGAAAAATAACAAATTTTATGAATTTTTTATTATTTATTTATTTATATATATATATATATATTTTTATATCCAAGAATGATGACATCGAAGTTATTTTTTTTTTTTCCCCAAAAAAATGATTCACATAAAATTTTGTGTAAAATAACAAAAACAGTGAAAATAGAAATTAAGTGTGGTGTGTTGTGTGGTTTAAAATTAAAAAATATATAGAAAAAAAAAATTTGAAAAAAAAACATTTCCATAAAACATTAAGAAAGAATTAAAGAAAACATTAAAAATAAATAAAATAAAAACATTAAAAAATTAAAAATTAAAAATTTAAAACATTAAAAAAAAAAAAAAACTAAAAAAAAACATTATAAAGGAATTAAAGAAAATTGTTTAAAAAATTAATAAAATAATAAAAATAAAAATATTATTATTATTATTATTGTTAAATTAAAAAAAATCTATCTTGCTTTTCGGACCCCTAGCTAGCGGAGGGCCAATTTTGGGAATCGACGCTCCACTAGTCAGGGGATGAAACACTGCTGCAGGGTTGGTGGAGCGGTGTGAACGTTTCTCAACTGACTATTCAGCCCTCCGCCAGCCGGGAGTCGAATGACTGGCCTTGCATTGATCGTTCAACCCCCAGTTGCTAGAGGGTCGATTCCGGGAATCAGTCCTTGGGTAGTTGGTTCATGAGACGGAGGTCAAAGTGTTGATGCAGGGCTGACAAAGCAATGTTGAATGCTGCTTTGCTCACCCTGTGATGTTCGTTTGACCCTCAGCTAGTGGAGGGCCAAATAGCCGCGATAGGGTTGGCGGAGGGCCGACAAAACTAACCTTCGACGACTGTTCGACCCCCATCTAGCGGAGAGCCATTTCGAGAATCAACCCTCGGATAGTCATGAGCCAATTATTGTTTTTTATTTTTATTTTGTATATATTTTTAAAATTTTCCATTTTTTTTTTTTTAATTTTTAGTTTTAATTATATATATAATTTCTTTTAATATTTTTAATCTTTTATCTTAATTTTAATTTAATTTAAAATAAATTTTTTAATGTTTTTCTTTTAAATCCCAATTGCTGCTTTATTTATTTGTTTTTGGTATTTAATATATTATTTATTTTTCATTAAATTATGTTTTTTGGAAAATTTTTTTTGTTTTTTTTCATTTTTTTTTAAAATATTGTTAGTTTTTCCTATTTTTATTTTTTGGTTTATTTATTTTATTTATTTTTTGTGAGTTAATTTTTGTGTTTTTTTACATTTTTTTTATATTTGATTTTTTTTTGTTATTTTTTGTGTTTTTAAAATTTTTATTTTCTGTTTTATATATATATATTTTTATTTAGTTATTATTTTTTAAAACTTTTTGTGTTTTTGTTTTGGTTTTAACACTTTTCCCAAGTTTTAATTTTTTGGTTTGTTTTTGTAAATTTTATTTTTATTTATTTTATTTTTTCTGTAAGGTTTGTGTTGATCTTCGACTAGCAACCCAACCTTAATATGTGTCAATTTGATAGTTTAGTTTAAAGTTTTCGTTATAATGGTTCAAGTTCGCCCCCATAGTGTGTTAATTTGATGGTTGATTTTTAAATTTTCATTGCAATGTGTCAAATTGTCTTAGGCTAAGATTTTAAAAAAGGTATACTTTTAGCATTTAAAAAAGAAATTATTCTTGGTATAATGACTCTTTCATTTAGGTGTTCATTTTTAAAGTTTCTTTAGTCACATAATTTTTCCATCATGCCATGGTTGAAATATGTTGAAAACTTTAAGGTTTTTTGTAGCCATGATATTTGGTTTTAATTCCATGGTTGAAAAATTGAGAAAATTTTAAGGTTTTTCAGAGTCATGATATTTTATCTTTAATTCTATGGTTGAAAATAGTTATGAGTAATTTATATTTAATGCCATGACTGAAAATTGTTGGCATTTAAAGGTTTTTTAGAGAGGTGATATTTTATCTTTAATGCCATGGCTGAAAATTGTTAGAATTTTAAGGATTTTTAGAGACGTGAATTTTATTTTTAATGCCATGGCTAAAAATTATTGGACTTTTTGGGTTTTTCGGAGTTATGATATTTTATCTTTGATGTCATTGCTAAAAAATGTTGAAAATTTGCCAAAAAAAGACAGAATATCAACACTTTTTATTTTTAGGGAGTTTTTTTGTGCAAAAAAAATTGGTTTTCACTGCCATTTTTAACAAATATTGAAATTTACCATGAAAAAAGCATCGTTCCAACATACACACTTTTCATTTTCGGGTTTTTTTTTTAATGTCTTTTTGGGGTTTTTTAGCTAGAGTTCTTGTTTTGGGGTTGTTACACTAAAATTTGTCACCATAACTATCTGCAGTTAGTATGGCTCCATCAACAGTCATACTATCCTCCTTGTCAAGCCTTATACCTCTGCTCTCCATGTCAAACTTCAAGAAAGAGAGAAAGTCATTAAAAATCATGTTTATCTCTGGGTACGCAGGTTCTCTCTACCTTGCCTGCGTGTACGCATACCAAGCTCAT
>APFE031146647.1:0-13629 GCA_000404065.3 Pinus taeda
GAAAACCCTAAACATCCAAAAATCTAACCCTAGGAGATGAAGCACCAAGAATATGGACCCCGTTGGGGTAAATTGGTACATCAAATTTCCAGGGTCATAAATTTGACATACAATCTCCATTTGATGCAAACGATACCTTGCTATAAAGATCCATCTAAGGAATATTTTCCCATTTTCTAAAAAAATGTTGTGTAGGGCCTCAAAATAGCTCCGAAAGTTTAGGACCCAACTACCAAAATTAGTAAACAGTGCTACAATTAGGGAAACTAAAAAACTGAAAGAAACAATGGTGGGGGTCCAAGTGGAATAGGAAGGTGGTCATAAATATCCACCTATATAAAAAATAGGGGCTCAAGCAGAGGCTAAAATTGACTAAGTCTGGTTCAGAGCTTCTGATTTAGCAGAGAAATAGGTTATTCACATGCATGTTGTGTTCAGTGTGGGAAAGCAATTGTAATACATCTCTATTCATGTGATTAATGCAAATAGGCTTGAAGGGTTTTTCCTAGTTGGGTTCCCCTAGAAAAAATACTGCGCATGTGTGCTATTTCTTATTGCATGTATAATATTGTTGTTCTAAATTGTGAATTGAATTCCACATATCATTAGAGTAGAATTATGTCTCTTGATTTAGATTAAAATTTCTTGGGCAATTGCATTTCTATCATTAAATTTCTACAAGAGCGTTAGTGTCATATTTATGTTATGTTTAACACGTTCATTGAATATATCCTCCTTAATTTCTCTAGTTTCTTCTTACAATAGCAAATCCAAGGCATAGTACTCTTCATTAACACGAATTAACCATTTACTAATTTCCTCCGCAGTAAAGTTAGCTATATCATCGAACTCTGTTTCCTGTGATTGTGTTTTCCTATGCAAAGGACCTCCGTTCTCTCACACATCCTCTATCTTTTATACAGTGAAATCTCCACACAATGAAACATAGTGATATTAGTTTGATATTTGTTCACCCCTCCTAGCGTATGCAAAGGACCTAGCATCACTGTGGATAAAGTCATGAATTGACATCTAGAATCTCAAAGGACATTTAACTACTATAGATTTTAATGGTATTCATTAACCAATGATCGTCATCAATTTGGCTAGTACTAATTTGCCCGATCTTTAATTAGAAAAGACTAGTGTGAAATCAATTACTTTAAATCATATTTGTTTTACTTAAATTCGAATTTGAGATAGTCCAATTGATATATTTATGTTTCATACACTTTAGAGATCGATATCAAGATACTATTTTATTAATATCCTAGGTCACATTCTATTTTGATTAAATAAATCTCTCCTACCAATAAGTACAAGTCTTTTTGGCATTTATTAAATCAACCAATGTGTACTCATGACATTTTCTATGTGATCTTGTTTTTCTATCGCCCAATTCCTCATTAGTGATTTCAAATTCGTCGATTGTACTCATATTATTCAATATTAAACAAACGCCGTGTTGACGGTGTTGGACCCGCCAACATGTCAAGGGGATCTCCTTGGTAAGAAGTCCCAATTAGACCTTAGATCGTTTGGTGTAGGAGTCCAAGCAGGGGGTCGTAAGGTAATGCCTTGACCGTGATGTCGCATAGAGGTAAGCAAGATAACTCTATCAGTAGCAAGAGTGTGATTGCTGCAGAGAGTCAAGGAAGGTGAATGAGAGGTTCTAACACAAGTGGGTTGGGATGAGTGCGCCCCTTGACAATCTGTGTCAATACTCAGCGGGGAGAGGAACACACGAGCAAAGATGCATCACAAGATGGAAAGTAGATCAGTCGACAATCCAAAGTGTTGGTTAAACCAACATCACATCCGCAACAAGATTCATATAATTGTATATGAAGCAGTTCATACACAAATACGAAAGTTAAAAAACATACATCATTAAAGCAACTGGAGCAGTCCAACTACAATAACAACATATGCGTGAAAATGTGTTGGCTCTTATTATATAAAGAAGTGTAAGTTCCAATCATACAATACATCCATGTAAACCTGCTAGCCCCAACAATGAAATGTTATAGCCACATCTGCCTACTCCTCCAAAGAGATTAACTAGCTCCGTGCAGTGGAGAAGCCAAGGCACATTATAATACTTTCGAAGCTCTATCCAAGATAGTCTTATCAGAAGCTTGGTTGAACAAAAGCCCTTACAATGAGTTATGAGGGACTATTTATAGCAAAGGGTGGGGTGGCCCTTGACATTCCCCTTTGTGACTGTTCAACTACCCTCATGAATCTTCACCTACTCTATGACTGTTACATTCACTATTGATACTTGACTTACACTTGACATGAATCAACATTACAATGCACATGTACCCATGTGAACACAATGGCTTGAGCAAGCCAAACTAGACATCACTCTCACTTAGACAACTATAGAAGTCCAACTACTCAACATCCTCATGCTGATCAACAGTAAAATATTGATGCCAAGATCTATAGTCTCTGATAGTGTCCGTGTGTTCTGTGGTGACATCTGTCTAAAACCTGACCTTCACCTCCATAGCATCCGGGTACACTGCTCGAGATCCTCTACCCAACTCATCTGAAATCATGCACATCATTGTCTTTAATGTGGCTGGACCAGTAACATACTTGTGCATGATGTCTGCACTTATAGGCAAGTCCAAGCTTGTGGCGATGTGCATCAACTCATCGAAGTATAAGTCAAGCTCTAGTCAAACCTGCTTCTTAGTCTTCGCCTGGGTGAGAGTCCCAAGTGATGGGATCGCATGTGTGTGCACCACAACATCCATGCTCTTGAATACTAATGCATGGGAAGCCTGTATGCTAGTGATGAGATGCGGGAGGTCCTCATATTTCCAGATCTGACTCCAGATATGTGCTTTCAACTTGACCGCATTTGGCCTCATCATCTTTGGCAAGTGAAGAGGGGTTCCCTTTTACTTCATCGTCCATGTTTGCATGTCATCAAAAACAACATATATGTTCATCAAGATGCATGCTCTCTTAGCACATCACTGTTACCATTCGTTGAGATGGACGACCGCCTTGTGCACGGTACCAAACATGGAGTATAATGATCACATAAATATGTCAAGGGACAATACCTCATCTAGTATTTCCTTCTTCAATTTAGCTCGGGAGAACATTGTCACCAAGTCTTCTCCTTGCTTGACCTCTTGTATTTCCATTTCCATTCACTCATTCTCAGCTATAAGAAAATGAACACTTGAGCTAGTGGCTTCGGCATAGACTCTGGTTGCATCGGCCAAAGCATCAGATGCTTTCACACATTAGTAACAATCACTCGTTCTTCAACTTGCACAGGGGATGTTTGATCCTCCAGAGTTGACACTCTGCGAGACTGCACAACTCTATGTTGGGATTCACCAAACGAGATGTTGTGCGTCTCTTCTTTCAGCTGATCACCAAGGATCTCAGTTCCTCCCTGGTCATTCGAGACTTGCTCTTCTTCTAGATGCATTGAAGTGGGTGAGTCGACCACTTTGTGGTGAGGCATGAGGTCGGTATCCTATTCCAACTCCTACTGCTCCATGTTTGCATCCAACTGTTGAAGTGCATGTTCTATCTCATGAGCAAAGTCTTGCCCCTACGATCGTTCACCCTGTTCGCTTGATGCCAACTATTTAGATGAATGAACTACTTTTACAGGCGCTGCTTCGTCTGTTTGCACGTGATGTGCCCCCTGTTGTATCTACTGCTGTTACAATTCCCTCTCTTGTTTGCACAGTTCTTGTTCCTTTCGAAGTTTCTCTCTCAGCTCATGCAACTCCTTCTCTGCTTCTTCCATTCTCTTCTTATCCTTCTGCCTTGGCGCGATTCGCTTGTCACGCTACTGCCTCTTTGCCTCTATAGCCATAACTGCTTTCTCTAGAAGTGGATCTGCTCGAAACTTGCAGCTTTTCTCCTCCTCCATGCGATCGACAATCTTCCTGTTCCCTTTTTCATGCACTGGCATGCTAGGCTCTGCTGCCACTGCTTCTACTGCTGCTACTATTGGTGCTCTTTGTAATGCTACTTCACACTGCTTCGCTAACCACTCCATAGTGAATCTGACTAGTTCATTAGGTTTGGAGAAACTGTAGAAATATCTCCATGGGTCCTCCTCAGCCCAATGAAATGCCTCGAAGTATTCTTGTGTGCAGGAGAAAATAGGAGAAAATGGGTCTTCAAAGTAACTTGAAAGAGTCTCGAAGAAAGTTTAGGAGAAAGCATCAAAGGAGACTTGCAAAATATTGTTTTGTTGAATTTTGTGTTGTGTTTCAGGTTGACGGTGATGGACCAGCTGCTGATCAAGATGCAAATTTGGAATTTGGTGAGATTATTAAATGGTTAATGCCAAATTTACCATCTTTTTCAGGTATGAATTATGAAATATGGGAAAATGAAATGAAAACAGTACTATGGAAGGTAAATTTACTGGATTATGTTGAAAATGTTATTAATGATAGTGGAGATGCATTAGTATTAAGTCTTATAACATCTGCAGTAGATGACAACATCATACTCAGCATAATATATGAATATGGAGAGATTCTTAGTGCAAGATTCTTATGGGAGGTTCTGAGAAATGAAATACTATTTGAATGAGGGAAATTATGCTAAAGATATTCCCATATTTGATTGTGAAACTGAAGATGCAATGATGGGTGATGAATGTGTGTTTGTAACTGATTCTTGTGATGATGAAAACACATCCATTATTGTAGAACCTGAAAGTTTTCCAGATGTAGAAAGAAAGTTTTATGAGACTTATATACCTCATGATGAGTGGATCAATTTGATGATTGAAAAACATCTTATTGATGAATTACTGTTTGGTGAGGAGGAAGGCCTATCCTCACATACAAATCAAATGCAGAACATTATTGCAATAGAACTGAGTGAAGAGGTTGAAGGCATAACTTGTCATAAAGGGATGAAGTAAGGAGAGATGGAGAAATGAAAGCTCTCCTGAAGGAGTAGGAAAACAAAAGAAAATGTGGTCCTCTTTATAAATCTAACATTGTTTTTTGTGCAGATATTGGGAGGCAAGAAAAAGAAATGAAGTTTGAAGAAGAATTGAAGTTTCTTGAAGCATGGCTTGAAACACCATGTCTTTATGAAGTCAATACAGAAGTTGCATTAACGAATGGTGAAGACATCATTGCTGTTGTTCAACTTGTTGACACCGGAATTAGTGAGAAGGAAAATTCTCCTGTTTAGCCTGCCATAACTCTGAGAAGGGGAAGAATAAGAATTCAAGCTTTCCTTCATAGGGGAAGAAATGAGGTGAAGACACAATACTACCTCATGGCAAAGAAAGTGAAGATGAAGCTTCATCCACAAATGAACAAGTATGGGCTCTGCTGCAAGAAGACAAAAAAGTTTTTTACCATTGTAATCCTACCTGAGACTAAGACCAGCAGGCGTATGTTATTGTTTATTGCCCTTTCTCCATTAAGGCGTAGTTTTAGAATTAATGGAGAAAGATAGAGTTAGTTAAGGATAGGATTGAGACTCTAAGATTAGGTCTCAGGTCCTACTATCTAGGGAGTGGTTGAAACCACGTTGATTGTGTGAAAGCATATATTACTAGGTTGTTCTCTTGATCTAATAGTACGTAATGTAATAGTATTGTGTGTATGAGTGTTTATACACTCTCCAGGTATCTCACATGCAGAGTCATTTAGTTAATAAACTCTGATTTTTATCATTCTGGAATATCCATTTCTGAGAGATCCCTTGGAATTATATTCATTCCAAACATACATGTGACATTCTGCAACTCTATGTCCAAACCTTTCACATGAATAAAAATGATCGTAAATAATAGGTTGATACTTGGGAGGAAATCTTCTTCAAGGAATTGTCTTCCAAGGTTCTTCCTGTGAGTCTTGATCTCTCGATCTAGCTGGGAGTTCTCCCTGCTTGGTAGATTTTGCTTATCCATCTTCTTTAGTTGTCATAGAAGGACTTGATAACTTTTCGCATTTTTCTTTGTAACCAAGGCTAGTCTTGTCGCAGCATGATCATTCGTTGTTAATGAGTTCATCCAAATTCTTTGAGTTGTTGGCGTAGTTTTGAAGAGTTTTTCCATTTTTTACTTCCTTTCGTAATGAAACGATTTCAGCTTCCAATGCTTCTCTTTCCTTGTTGCTTTCCTTTAATTCTTTCCTAAGTGATTATTCAATTCATTTGTATTCTTCAACCTTGATTTTAAGATTTAGGAATTGTTCCCTTTCAGTCTTTAATTCGTCTTCAAGAATGTTGATGTGCTTCTTCTCTACCTTTAGCTCTTTGGTAACCCTGATCACTTCGTTTTGAAATTCAAACTCAGTCATTTCTTCTTCTTCGTCAAGTGCCTCTTGCTTATTGTGCTTGGCCATAAACAATACTCTTCCATTGAATTCTTCTTCATTATCACTCTCTTCTTTGGATGAGGGGCTATCTTCTTTGGAGAATAAACTTTTCTTAAACAATTTCTTCTTTCCTTGCTTGTTGAACTTCCTAGGAATTTTCTTTCCTTTCGTAACAACCTCATTTTTGTGAGGACAATTGGCTGCAAAATTCCCAACCTCACCACAATCAAAACATATTAATGTAAGTTTACCTTTGAATTTTCCCATACCTGTTCTCATTTTCCGAGTGAAATAGGAAAACTCTCTATCTGATAATTCTTATTTATCTTCTTCCTTTTCCTCATCCTTACAATTGCAAGTTTTTTCTTTCGAAGTCTACTTGTCCTTACTATTCTTCTTGGATGCAGAAATTTTTGTTTCTAAGTGAGATGGGCCATCCTCTTCTTCAATCATCATTTCATATGCCATAATAATTCCATGCGATTCATCTATGTTGAGATTGATCAGATTCGATCTATCTTCCAAGATAGATACCTTAGGGTTAAATCTTGCTGGCAAGGTTCTGAGGATCTTTCGGAAAACAATGTTCATTTCAACAGGTTCTCCCAAAGCTTCCAATGTGTTTTTTGTTTCATCAACACATTGAAAGTACGCAGCAATATCTTCATCTTCCCTCATTTTGAGTTTCTCAAATTTTTCCCTAAAAATTTGAAGTTTTGCTTCTTTCACCTTTGAATCACCTACATATATATTTTCAAGCTTGCCCCATACCTATTTAGTAGTTTTGTAATTAAATACCTTAAGATAAACAAATTCGATAAGCCAAATGATAATAAGATCTTTAGCCTTTCATCATATACCATATTTTTCATACCTTGTTCATCCTGGGTTAGTGTGAAGCCTTTGTCAATGATTTCCCATACGTCGTATCCTTGCGCCAGCAAATGAACCTGCATTGTTCTACTCCAAAGTGCATAGTTATTTCCATTGAACAAAGGAACTCTATTCTTAGTATACTCCATGATCTCCTTCCAGCTGTTAGACTTCTATTGAAGGAACCAAGTTCTGATACCAATTGTTGGAAAACACTAGGGGCGGGGGGGGTGGATCAGTATTCCTTAGCAATTAGCACATTTAAATCCTTTCAGAGCATTAGTTAATATTCAATTATTATTAATATTTATGCAGTAATAATAGTAAATAAAATAACATAAGAGGCACAAAAAATTTAGGTGGAAAACCCCCTCCAGGTCAAAAACCACTGAACGCTTTTCTAATAAATTCTTTAATCTTCAGCCCCAACTGAAATGAAAGCAACAACTTCCTAGAATTCTATAAAAACATTCTTATCCAACTCCCACTTGAAGGATGCCCCAACACCCTGGTTTCTTTAGTAATCAATTGAATGGATGCCCCAACACCCTAGACCAATCTAACACCCTGAAGTGTTCATAGGATCCAACTTGTAGGTGACTTCATGCACCTACCTAGCACCTCCCTTCCACCCTATAGTGACTGAAATGAGACAAGAGTGTGGATTCCCGTACCAGGGATAATGATCCACGATACAAGATGATTTACAATGATTTTTATTGAACACCCAATCACACTGTGACCTGCAACCCAAGCATGACATCATCCCAACAAAGACTCATATACCTCCCAACAATTCCTTTTCGACTCTAGGCAGATTGATTCTTTTACAATAATGACTCTTCCAATGATGACACTTTTACAAATGACTCTTTTACAACTTTACAATGATGACCCTTGGCCTTGACACTTCTTCACAATATAGGGATGGCTATCATGTCTTCAAAGGATGTCCTGCTACAATGCTTCCTTTTAGTTGATACTTCATCTCTTGAATGCTCACTTGATGTTGTCCTTGCATCTTCTTCTACCTGCATGCAAATTTTCCTAGCGAAACCCAATCTCAAAAGGAAAAACAAAATACCCTTCAACTTACCTCTGCCTACAAAACACATGTAAGTACATAATAATGAATAAATACAAATTAAAATTACAATGCATACCTGAAATGTTCTTCTCACTTTTGTTGTTGACTTGTTGCAGCAACAGACAAAGACTCCCACTCTTGATATAGGCTTAAACTCTATGCAAGACTATATCCAAAACTAACCTAAAGATATATACAATAGAAACTGATGACAAACCCTAGACTTGTGATGAACCAAGTTCTAAGTAGAACAACAAAGTCTATTCTATCAACTATGACATGACAAATAACATGAACTTACAACATCATATAGATTTAGCAGACCTGGTGTAGCATCAAATGTGTAGTATCAAGAATAGGACATCTGAAATGTGGTATCAAAACTAACTGTTACATATGGATACATAGAGATATAACCGAGACCCTATATATACTTAGGTTTTTGATCCAAATGGATACAAGAACACTCTCTAAGTCTTGAAAACTCGAAAAATCATGACAAAGATCAAAACAATCGCATGCGAAGAGCCCTTAGAATGGCTGAAAAGCACTATTGGGAGGTAAAAACCAGAGAAAACCATGAAAAAAAATAGAGTATGGGAGGCGTGGAACAATGGATGCATAGTAGCCGTTGATCTGGTTGATCAACGATCTAGATCTGATTGGCAATCGCAATCGGGATAGGCAGACAATATCGGCGCTTAACATATATGTATGGCGATGACGATTGGCAGAGTTAATTAGGACTGTCGATCAAGTGTGCAGATCGACAACCCTTATTGAATCGCAAGGTCGCTATCGAATATTGCAGGAGCGCTTACAACGGCCAGGGGGTTTTTGCGATGGGCGATTACGATTAATCGCATCATGATATCGTAATTGGATAAAACTTTAGGTGCGATCTGATGGACCAAACCTAACGGGTTTATCAGTATCATTTTATAAGATTTGAGATCCACAAAAAAGCCAGTTTTAATGCATTTTCGTAGTTTTCGGTTATTAAACGAAATGCGAAGTGTGAAGCACCGATGCGATAAGCCAGACTCGAAAGGGTCCCTTTAGGCTATTATATATTATTTCAAGTTCAGAGAAAGTCCATTTTAATGCATTTTCACGATTTTTAACATATTTCAAAAATGCAAAGGGGAACCTTGGAGCGAGGCCAAAGCGACTTGTGATAGCGATTGGGGACATACCCGTTAGGGGAATAAACCATGTTTAAGGACTTTTGAAGTCCAAAATGAATTGTGTTTTGGTGGCATTTAACAGTTATGAATGCATTTTCCCGTGTTAAGCAGAAAACAAATGCGTTCGAGATTCTAAAGGATTTCAAGGGTCGAGGCACTCTCCCCTTTAGGCATTATACCATGATTGTGTAATGCTAGAAGAGGGATTCAAGCGAACATAGGCTCGAGAGGCAGAAATCCAAGAAGGAGAAACAAACGGGCAACCCAGATGAACTTTAAAGCCATAGGAAACATAAGACAGAGGGGGCAGTGCCGAGACAGAGTTAAGACATAGACAAAGAGTGATTCAGAGAGTTTGTGTACTCAGAGAAGGATTGGGAGGTTCAAGCAAACTCTTACTATTCAATATGTTGTGTATTGAGTCTCAAATTGAGCTCATACTATTGTAAAAAATCTGCTTGAAGACATTATAGAGAGGCCACCACTGAAGGTTGGACCAGGAGATGTAGCCTAGGAGTATTGGGTGAACTCCTTATTAAATTTGCTATGTTATGTGTTGTCTAATATGTTTTTTTTATTGCTTCATTATCTATGTGTTTCGCAATCTTATCGATCCATTGCATAAAATAACATAGACAAATCCATGCACATGAGTCTGTAAAACCTTATTAATTGTCTTAGATCACATTATCAGATCAAGTGGTATCAGAGCTTTAGGTTTACTAATGTTAGACAAGCTTGTGTTGGATTGGTGAATGATAACTAGGTCAAAGCTCAAATTAGGTAAAGGAGAACTGGTTGAAGATAACCCAGAAATTGGTAGAGTCTATCCTAGGAGGGAAATGGCAGAAGAAAATCCCTTGGAATCAGACTCTCAGTTCATGGACATTTTCATGACCATGAGAGCCATGGTAGAAGAAATGTATCGCGAATTTAAGAAAGGTCAAATTGAAGGATCTTCAACCTCCAAACAAGACAAAGGAATAGAAGAATCTCTTATAGATGTCCATTCTGAAGGCAAAGGGAAAGGAAAAGAGGCTCCTCTGTCCACACCTCCTGACAATGCTAAAAATAAAAATAAGAAAAAATCTCTGATTAAATTAGATGTTAAATTTTATTTGCCAATATATGATGGAGAATTAAATGCACAGAAGCTAGATAACTGGATTAGACAGATTGATGTGTATTATAGGGTGCAGAGCATTGATTCAGATGGAAGTAAAATTCCGTTGGCCAGCCTATGCCTTGGAGGAACTGCCTTGGTATGGTGGGAAGGCAGGACACAAGCTAACTTGAAGAAGCATGGTAAAATTCTTTTTGTCTGGAGTGAATTTGTTTCTGCAATTAAAAAACAATTCTATCCACTAGCTTATATTCAGCAAGCTATGATGAGTTGAAAAACTCTTCACCAACTAAAGGGGCAAAGTGTACAAAGATACACCCAAGAATTTAGAAAAGAGCTTTGATTCTAGGCATTTCTTTAGACTCTCCTGAAACTTGCTGAAGTATATAGGTGATCTACTCAGCTATTTGAGGCACACCATTTTCATGTTTAACCCTACTAGCATAGATGAGGTATCTGTTTAGGCTACCCATCTAGAGGCTAAAGGCAAGAATGTGAACCCAGAGATTGGGGGATCATTAAAACCCACTGCAAGCAAGAGAAAGGAGAAGAGGAAGCATAAATGGAAAGAAAGGAAGGCAAATGCTGTACAGAAGGCTAAACCTTCATACACTCGCTGCAAGAAGGATGGACATGATAATGAACATTGTTGGTCTTTGCATCCAGAGCTGAAACCCAAGAAGTTCGATGGCAAGGAGAAGAAGATTGTTGCTACTATACAGAAAGATTTGGGTTCAGACTCAGGTGATGAAACAACAATTGCAACTACTGGTATAAAAGGTAAAAATTCTGAAGCATCTACTTGTAATTCTGCACAAACTATTGATAGTGAAGAAAATGAGAGGAAAAGACATGAGCTTTTTCATATTAGAGTTATTTCCAAGCATCAAAAGATTGATATTTTGTTTGATAGTGGCTCACAAGTAAACCTAATTTCTGAAGAAATTGTAAAGAAGCTAGGATTACTGACCACACCTCACAAGAAGACATATCCATTAGGTTGGGTATGTGATAAACCAAAGCTACAAGTGACTAGACAATGTAAACTTAGGTTTTCTTTTGGGTCAACATTTGTAGATGAGGTTGAGTTAGAGATCGTTCCTTTGGATATATGTGGAATTGTTTTAGGAAGTCCTTACTTGTATGATAGAAAAGCCATTTTCTATAGATATGAAAATAAGTATCAACTCGTTAAAGATAGAATCGAATATATTGTAAGAGCTCATAAACTCAAGAATAATTATACTCTCATAAACTCAGGGCAGATGAAAAGAATTGTAAATTCATGCAAGCAATTTTTACTGATGGTTGTAAAGGAAAAGAAACCTGATAAAACCAATGTATTTGAAGGCTGTGATGCTAAACAATAAGCTGATTTAGAAAAAGTTGTTTCAAAATATGATATCCTATTTCAAGAACCTAAAGGTCTGCCACCCAAAAGGGAAATTGTACACGATATTAATTTGCAGCAAGATGCTCCATTGCCTAACATCGGAATGTACAGGTTATCCTCTTTAGAGAATGCAGAGATCAAGAAGTAGGTACAAGAGCTGCTCGAGAAAGGGTTCATATGACCAAGTACATCACCATGCAGATGTCCAATCGTGTTGGTGAGGAAGAAAGATGGTTCGTGGAGGATGTGCATTGATTACAAAGCACTAAATAAAATAATGATCAAGAATCATTATCCCCTTCCTTGCATTGATGATCTATTGGATCAGCTGAAAGGAGTTGTTTACTTTTCCAAGTTGGACTTGCGTAGTGGTTACCATCAGGTCAAAGTAGCAGAGCAAGATGCATGGAAGACTACTTTCAAAACAAAGCAAGGGCTATATGAATGTCTAGTTATGCCTTTTGGCTTAACTAATGCTCCTGCCACTTTCATGAGAGTTATGAATAATGTACTCAGGCCTTTTATTGATGATTGTGTAATTGTATATTTTGATGACGTTATTTTTTTTAGTAAAACATAGGAATAACATTTGAAGCATGTAAAGCAAACTCTAGATGTTTTGAAGAAAGAAAATCTCTATGTTAAATTATCAAAATGTGAATTTGGTAAGACATCTTTGAATTATTTGGGTCATATTGTAGGAGGTGGTGAATTGAAGATAGATCCCTCTAAGGTTGCAGTCATTGTAAACTGGCCTAAACCCAAATCTGCTACAGAAGTTAGAAGCTTCCTAGGAGTAGCATAGTATTGAAGAAAGTTTATTGCTAACTTTTCCCTAATTGCAGCTCCCTTACATGCTTTAATAGGATTGAACAAGTTGTTTTAGTGGGGAGGAAAACAACAAAAAGCCTTTGACACCTTGAAAGAAAAAAATTAATACAACACTAGTACTAGCATTGCCAAACCTTCAACAACCATTTGAGATCGAAACCAATGTCAGTGACTATGCCATGGGAGCAGTGTTGATGCAACATGGTAAACCCATATGCTACCATTCTGAGACTTTTAATTCTATAGTAGTCAATTATCCTACATATGATAAAGAATTGTATGCATTAGTCCAGAGTGTGAAAAAGTGGAAACATTACTTAATGGGAAAAGAAACAATTATAAATACTGATCATCAGAAACTTCAGTTGTGTGGTGGATGGGTTTCCTACAACAGTTTCATTTAGTCATCAAATATAAAAAGGGCATACACAATAAAGTTGCAGATATGTTGTCAAGACCAATCATAAATGCATCTGTTATACTTAAGCATAACTCAGTAATGCATGAATGCTACATTGAATAATATGCTCAAGATATAGACTTTAAAGATGTATATGCAGCTTTAAGTAATGGCAAAAAGGTAGAAGAATTGGATTACTATGTTAAATACCAACTCTTGTATCATTTGGGAAAGCTATGCATTCCAGAAACTGAAAGAGTCAACATAATTAGGGAAGCACATACTTCTCTGATATCAGGTCATTTTGGTATAAGTAAGACAGTTGCAAAGTTGCAAAGATACTGTTATTGGCCAAGAATGGATGAAATAGTTTCTAGATATGTAAGAGGGTGTACCA
>APFE031146650.1:0-11314 GCA_000404065.3 Pinus taeda
ATCCTCTTGATTGAAGCTAGTGTTCCCCCCATTGAAAGCATGGCTATGATCAGGTATCTCATGTATAAGAAGAAGCTATACAAGATGGAAGCCAAGAAGTTCCCCAAATTGCTTCTAACTCTGGCCAAAACCACCACCACTGGCTCAAGCGAGGCTATCATAAGGATGCCCATTCTTGGATAAATCATTGGGGGGTAAAGGAGGAGATCATCTTTGAGAGTAATAATAATATTTAAAATATTATTACTTCCAAATTTAAGGATAAGTTGTGGGATGAAAAAGAGTTGAAGCGAAAAAAGAAGCTAAGGTATTATAAGGAGGTGATCAACCCCAACCTTGATAACCATAATTATATTTTTTCGTCGACTATTGCTAAGAAGAAAATGAACATTACAAAGATAACAACTAATTCTCATGAGCTTAGTAGTCAAACCGAGTGCTCCTTAATTCCCAAAACACCTTGGGACGAAAGAGTCTGTCACTTTTACGACATTCAGAGAGTTGAAGATGAAAAACACTTTCTCTTGATAACAAAAGTTATCTTTCTGCCTTGACCAATTCCAAGAAGAAAATTAACATTACCAAGATAAGAATTAATTCTCATGATCTTAATAGTGAAATCGAGCATTGGTAAATTCTCAAAACACCTTGGGATGAAAGAGTCTGTCACCTTTGCGACACTAAGAGAGTTGAAGATGAAAAACACTTTCTATTGGATTGCCCAACTCTTACACACATCCGCTCTAATTTTCAAAATATTTTCCACAATAGAAACCTTTTTGACTTGTTAAGTCAACAAAGCTATGGTGATTTGGGAACACTCTCTACCTTCTTTTTAATCATAGAAATAAAATATTAAAGAATCTCAACTAATCTCTTACTTTCTTAAGGCCTGACAGACCATATCGGTCTTAATGGGCATTAATCATCATAATCATCATCACTATTTTATTTTAAGGTGTTTCACAGACACTCAGTGACCGCTACATCCATGGGAAAATCCAGGTAGATCAACCCAAAGGGATCTACATGCCAACCAAACTATCAAGGCCTTTCCCAAAGGTGTCAAGGAGATTTGATCCCATGCCCTCCCAATAGGCAAGGTACTTAGCAACAAGAATTCGACCAACTGAGCTATCTCTTGGGGTTTCATCATCATCACTATTGCGAGGTACTTAGCAACAAAAACTCGACCAACTGAGCTATCTCTTGGGGTTTCATCGTCATCACTATTACTTTTTCATTGATCATTTTTTCTCATAATTTTATAATATAGATTTAATTTAATTATGTTTCATAATTTTATAATCTAAATTGGATTTTATTCATTTTTTAAAATACATAAATGTATTTAGTATACCTGCCGAAAGAAAGTTATATTTTTTTGTATTTCATAAAAAAAGTTTGACTTTCAATAAGTTCTAAATTTTAAATAGATTTTATGAAATTATTAAACTTCGAAAAAATAAAATAAACATAATAATTTCAAATTTAAAAATAATTTAATTTTTTGAAATATAAATACTTTCTAACTGAATTATAATTGAATGAATATTTTTGTGCTTAAATTAAAATGGTTAATAAAAAATAATTAAAAATCTATAAAAATTGGCTATTTTCAAATTAATAATCTATACTGCAAATCTCCAAACAAATTTAAAACCATTATTATATGGTATATTAAATTGAATTTTTAAATTTTAAGACTAATTATTTTAGAAACATAAAATCTAATCCTTTCTCAGTTTCATAAATCGTTAAACTTAAAATAACTCAAACATAAACACAATTATCTATAACTGATTTAAAATCCCAACAAAATTAATTTGTTTACTGAGAATTTTTTCAAATATGATAAATTCTTAACAATGTGCAACCATGCCACCAAAATTTAATAATGTTTGTTGTGACACCATAACATAATCGTCACATCGTGCATCTACCAGAAATTTTGAACGTGAATTTTTTTAGATCATATATATTCAATCATTAAATTAAATTACTTCACACTCAAATCATTAAATTACTTCATGAACAACCATATATATACCATCTACATTGTATTTTATTTGAGAGTTTCTATGACATTTCAAATTACCTGTTTCATATTAGAGAGATGATTAATATTCAAATGTTTTTCATCCTAATACTAACTATATAAATTTATTTTAATTTGAATGGTTAAGGTGTCTAAACTAGTGTTTGTTTTCAATATATTACAATATTTTCTATTCATTGTTTAATTTTTATGTATAATGTATACTGATATGTTAACTTTCTTTTAGTTAGTCTTATCGGCAGGTATGGTTGGGATTATAGTAATTTAAATGTGTTGCATTGATATTAATTTAAGATAGTTTTAGCTATAAGTATGGTTGGGATTATAGTAATCGAAATGTATTGCATTGATATTAATTTAAGTTGATTACTATGACTAGTGTGGAAATAACCAAAGTTTTTAAATAGTCAGCGGATTTAATGTTGTTTGCCATCTTATTTGGCCTCTTCCCCAGAGGAAGAGGCTAAACTATATACTATATTCATTCACATTCATTGGTTTCATTTACATTTTGAAAGTGTTAAACTAATATTGGTATTAGTTCGACGCATTAAATGTTATGCAAGGTACCAAATGCAATATCAAAGATGGTTGATAAACTATATACTATATTCATTCATATTCATTGGTTTCATTTACATTTTGAAAGTGTTAAACTAATATTTGTATTAGTTCGACGCATTAAATGCTATGCAAGGTACCAAATGCAATATCAAAGATCAACTTGTGTTGCCTTCGTGACATTGCCATCTGGTACTTTGTAACACCTTGGCACTCTGTAACACCTCGGTGAGCACATAGGGCATGTTCCCCTTCTAGTTCATATCATTTTGTTAATCAAATGGATTATTGCCTTGTTTGTTCTGCAGTTCTGCAGTCCCATTTGGTGAGGTATAGACTCTGCTGCATATTCTACAATTCAAATTCCAGGTACATATCCTACAATTCTAATTTTAGGGACAATCATAGACTGTTGGCTATCCTACAATTCTTCTAGCCTTTGCCTCTGCGAGATACCTCTATGAGATAATAGTAAGATCAAGGTGATAAATTATATCTGCAACTCAATCTACAATGAAGTCTACGACTTAGTCTACTTCGCCATCTACAATGAAGTCTGCAACTCAATTTGCAATTCAAAGTCCCTTGAATGTTTATGCTTTTTACTTTCAATGGTAATTTTTCTCTGCATATCCTACAATTCTTCTAATCTTTGCCTTTGCGAGATCATAGTAAGATCCTACAATTCTTCTCATCTTTGCCTTTGTGAGATCAAAGTAAGATCAAGGTGATAAATTATATTTACAACTCAATCTATAATGAAGTCTGCAGCTTAGTATACTTCACAATCTACAATGAAGTCTGCAACTCAATTTGCAATTCAATGTCCCTTCAATGTTTCTTCTTTTTACTTTTAATGATAATTCTTTTATACTCCCATTTGCATCCAAATATGCAAACCTCACATATTTGCATCCAAATCTCACATACATACAAGTATTCAATGTCTCATACTATTTTCAAATGCATGAATTTTGTGTCTCATATTGTTTTAAAATGCCTAAAGAAAAGGGGAGTTTTAAATAAAAAACTAGGTTTCACTGAAGAATATGATGTAAAATGAAAACCCTAGAATCTAGTGATTTGTCATTTGGTTGTTCTAAGCTAGTTTAGAAACGAAGAATATAATTACCTCAACATCTGGCTGTTCTAAGATAGTTTAAAAACAGAGAATAGAATAAGTACAAAATAATTACATCTTGAGCTTGTGACAGGGGAACTTTGATTTCCAGATCAAATCTCAATTTGCCCCGCACTCGGGGATCCCACAAGAAAACAGACTCATTCTTGTTTATGAATTTGGTAGGCGTGTAACTGGACTGGTTTTTGTGCTTATGATGGTATTCTTCGCATCCGCCAGCAGTGACCCTTCAGTGGTTGAATCTAGTGATGGTATACGGTTTTCTACTACCTCTGTTACTGGCTCTAGCTTACATTCCTGTAGAAGAACAAGATGACTACCCAAGTAACAAAAATTATTCTCAGAAGCTGTAAGCTAGAAATCAAGCACACATTCATTCCACATTCAACCAGTCCAGTGCTACTTGTGGAACCTTGTGGAACAAGCAACCATATATGGCATGAAAAAAAGAATTCGATATTCATATTCTCAAAAGAAGGAAGTGCAAACTCGATGGTTCCTAATCATAGGCTGCTACTGTATGAGGTGGTAAGGAAAAATATGTTTGTTCTCCTTCATCAACTCACTCTCTGCTCCATCAAACTGTTCTCAAAAGCTCAAAGCTATAAATCGAGCGCACATTCATTTTGCATTCAGCCAGCCCTACTTGCGTGTTGCGCTCTCTGTTAATGGTAGTGTTGATCCAACGCTCCTGTGTGTTTCATGGATCTGTTAAATCTAGCAATGTGTCTGTTTACTAACACATGCAGGTTTTGGTGTAACGACAATTGTGTCTCCAACAAGTGGTATCAGAGCCAAAGGTCTCGAGTTCGAAACACACCTAGCTCGTTTTGAGGGGGGAGATTGTTGCGCTCCCTGTTAATGGTGGTGTTGATCCAACGCTCCTGTGTTTTTCATGAATCCATTAAATCTAGCGATGTGTCTGTTTACTAACACCTGCGAGTAATCCGTTAAATCTAGCGATGTGTCTGTTTACTAACACCTGCGAGTTTTGGTGTAACGGCAATTGTGTCTCCAACATTGTGGAGCCTACAACCATATATAGCACAAAAAGAAGAAATCAATATTCCCAATTCAGGAAAGAAAGAAGTGCAAACTCGATGGCTCCTAAACATAGACTCCATAGACTCCTACTATACGAGGTGGTGGTGGGTTTGATGCTACTAATTCAACTTTAATGACTTTTACTGAGTTGTTTACAGAACCTGACTTGAGTAAAGCTAGCTTAGGAAATACCTTTGCCATCCTTTGCTAGATGGGTTGGTTCTTAAAGAACTACTGCTTATTTAGCACGGTCTCTTAATCAGGGTCTCTTTATCCTCAGTCAACAAGGTTAAACACTGGAATTGGTGCTACTTAATATTTTTCTAGAACGAGGTCAATCGCTTATGCTTTTGCAACTTAATATCATAATCGCTTATAATGCTTTTGCAACTTAATATCATAATTAGTGGATGGTCTTAAATAATTTGAAATCATGCACCTTGTTGAACATGCATGATCGCTGTTATAGTAGGCTAGACAAGTGTCACGATATGGACCATAAATTTATTTAATGTTTAATTAAATTAAATAATATAAAATTGTTCGATTAATTGTTTTTTAACACTGATCATGGAGCACCACGCATGTATTACATGTAAATCAAGCATGACACATGCATTGCAAGTGTTAATTTAAAGGAAACATGTGTATCATTGACTAATGTTTTGGTTTTTCTCATTGCCAAAAAATTATGAGCAGATTAGCTAAAGGTCTTGGAACGTGGTGAATCGCAATGAGATGGAAGCTTTGGGCGATGAAATGCAGGTATTTTACCTTCGTATTGATATGGTCATGGTATTTTTTCAAATATAATTCAAGTATCTCAAGCATTCCATTTGACATGTACACTTAACAAAGCCGGAAGAACGTCCAAGCTCTTACATATGATAAACATTTAGATTTGGGAATGTCGAAGCTCTTACAAATGATAAACATTCAGATGTGGAGAGCTAGGAGTCTCAGAATGATATTAGAGTCCAGCGCATTTTAGGCTTGATTTCTTCCTTGCTATTAGGTCATTCACTGCGAAAATTCCTCTTGCTGTATTTATTGGCTTATTCATAGAGATAAGTTGAGATCATGACATGAAAACATGTTTGCAGATTTCCATTTAAATCATTTTCACTCACTACCACTAAATTACAATACCATGTTGGCTCATCTCATTTTCGTCATCTCTTTGAATCCACATTGTAATGTTACGTTTTCCCATCACATTTTCGTCATCCCTTCAAATATATGTATATATATTATGCAGCAATAACTGATTTTTGTTTTATACACTGCTCTTCTTGTTGCCAGTTGCTTCTATTTCTACTGTTTCTGTTTTCTCTTCACTTAGCTGCAGGGACTTGCCGCTTGACAGCCTCCCTGCTTTTAAATTATAATTTAAATTAATACATTTAAAAATCATCTCAATTCCGTCCATATTATTTCTCACTTACAATTAAATTAATCTAGATTAAATGCACATTTAACAATTTTAATTAATTGAGATTTATTAAAATTTACATCTACAAAGTTCAAGGATCCAATTTGAGAATTCTTAAAAAAGGAAAAAACACATTCAAATTTATTTGAAATTAAATAATAATAAATTTATATATAATTATGTTACTTTAATTATATTTTTTAAATAATATTAACATTTTAAAATTGTAACATATTAAATAATAATTTCTAATATCTAAAAATATATTGTTAAATTTAATATAACTAAAATTTAATAATAATTGCACTTAAACGAAATAATATTTCCTTCTCATTATTTAATAAAAAATAAAAAAAAAAATGAATATTTGAAAATTTAAAAAAAACTTTTATTTATTTTTAAATGGTAACTTTGTTTTTTTTATTCGATTTAGCAATGGATTACTTTTTGCGGTTTTAATTCTGAAATTATAAATATAATTATATTAAAAATAAAATAAAGAGGAAAGATAGATATATATATATTTTTTGTGAAAGTGTCATAATATTTATGCTTTGTTAACAATATCACATGGTTAGTCAATACCAAATGCCGACAAAACCATATTCATTTCAATTAAAATAATTTGATTTAATTAAGTTTTAGAACATTTTTTTAAATATAATATAATACTTACAGATACAAGATTCTTTAACTATGACTATTTAACCCATTTTACCATGGATATTATTAAATTGTAAATAGACTTTGTTACAATACTATGGGTCAATATCATGGCTTACCAATACCACTTTCCCAAAAAACAAAACTCATTTTAAAATAAAAATATTTTATTTTATAACATTTTTATATTCACTAAGTTCTTGACTACACAATTTTTAACCTTTTATCTATTGTCACTTTATTATATAAGCAATAATCTGGTTGTAGATACAAATTATGTTCTTGCAAAAGATTACAAAAAAATGTTAAATTTTCATATTAGTTTTTTAATATTATATTAATTTAAAATTAATATATTATATTTGTTGTGTGTGCCCGGCGCGTGCATTGTGTGCACACATATATATATCCACGGGGGTCTTGGAGAGGATGAATTTAGGTGCATTGTTAAGAGACTCTATGCTAAGTTAATGGTGTCAATTTTTATCATATTTTAGGTTTATCCTTGGACATGACACAATAGTAGCCTCACATTTCCAAACTTATATATATAGATATATGAATATATATATATAATACCATCATGTAGCCTCACCATTTCCAACTTTTATATATATATTATATGTATATAATATATTAATATTATATATATAATAATATATAGGTATAAATATATAATTTAAAATTATCAATTAACTCTTGCATGAGAGACAAACACTAAGCAACAATATTGCATATTGCATTTGTTTGATATCTAATGAATAAGAATCTTATTGCCGAGCCATCGACTTTTATTGTGTTGTGAACAACTCTTGAAGGAGTTAAGAAATCTACATTTAATAAATTGGTCATGGTTTATTTTTCACATTGAGCATGCCTAGGGATGTAATTTCAAAACAGACTCTCACCTATCAAATTTGATGATTTTCACACCTTAACCATCTTCATAATTTCAAAAAAAGATCTTTATATTTCTACAAACTTTTTAATAGTATTGGACAGGTAAATCACCCTATGACGAGTAATTTTCCCGTCAAATTCACTGTATAGTCTACACCGAACAATTTGTTTTCCACATTGCACATGCCCTTTCCGATTTCATCTATGTGAAGGGTAGTGATAACCTATTCCAATGATGTCATGTTTTAATCATCATAACCTACTCTACTCACATGTATCCACTCCACAATCTACACTAATCACTAATGAGGTTATGGTTACAATGTCATCTGGACTTGAGATTTTCAATCCTGAAAGGTTTATTGTTTTTTCTATATTAGTGAGGATGTGGGTGGTTTTAGTGGACATTCTAACTTATAAGGAAATGGTCTTTTCACTTGTATGCAATAATGCAATTTCAAGTAAGATTGAAATTTTTTAAAATCTTATTTATAAACTAAACAATTCAAACTCAATTTTTTAAAAATATTTACGGGATTTAAGTTAAAATTACTAAGAGAAAACAAAAAATAATTTTAATCTATCACTTAAATACGAATTAACAAATAATCCTCTATTCATTAATAAAATTTTAATAAAATATAATGTAAATTTGTTTTTATCTCAAAAAATAAATTAAAACATTAAAATAAATAATTATAATTTATATTTACATAATAGTTTTTCTCCCTTTACTATAAATGCAATTCATATTTAAGTTATGCAGTCTAAGTTTTGAGTAACTAGGTTTCCGTGTAAGTGTTTGGCTCAAACTTTATAAAAATCTACGAACGAATTATGTTTATTAAAATTTTAATATATAACTAATTAAAACGTGAATTCTAAAATTAAACACATATCACTAATATTTTAACAATGAGGTACTTTTGAATAAGGAATATGTGACACCTTTGTATCCAAACGTCACAATGGAGTCTGAATTTTGACGGTAGGAATCATGATTAAAAACTGACGTTATTTTATGAACATAATTTGCTAACCAGATTTAATGGTCTACACAAATTAACACTACAATAGACATATGGAGAGTAGAAAGGAAGATGAACACCACTTGCAGTCACAAATTACAATACTATCAAAGTTTTTGAATACTAGTTACTCTATTAACATTTGAAAATATATTTTTAATATTTGTAAGAATAATATTGTCAAGTCAATAGATATAGATGGGCAAGTAAGAAAATCTTTTTAATTCTAGGAAAAAATATATTTTTAATATTTGTAAGAATAATATTGTCAAGTCACTAGACATAGATGGGTAAGTAAGAAAATCTTTTTAATTCTAGGAAAACTCCATTCCAATCATAGTGCATTGAAGTTAGCGTACATTTTAACTTATTTATTGATCAATAAATCTAGAAATTTACATGTACACTAAAATCAATACATTAAAAATTGAATAAAAACTAGCATTGAATAGAAATAGAAATAGACACATACATTGAAATTAATTTATTAATTTCAATATACATCCTTTAATAGAGTACTCCAATGAGGAATAAGTGACAAATTTGCATGAAAACCATATGATGGACTCTAAATTCTAACAAGAGGAGCCATATTTAGAAAAATTGTAGTTTTGAACCTTGTACAAATAATCTTTGCAAAAAAAAAAGAAACCAAAGATGCAATGACAATCACATAAAATATACATGGAAATATTTCTCTTGGAACTCAAAATCGGGAAAATCAAATTGATTTATCATTATATTCTTTTCAAGGTTACAATACATTATATACATACTAAAACATTCATAAAACCCCCAATCCATTAACCTTGGATTAGAATATAATTGTAGTTCATTTGATTAGATCTACAAAACCATGGGAAAAACCATCATGCACAAATTGACCCTTTTTTTAGGGCGCTACCCTGAACCCTATGCAAGGGGGTTATCAGCCCCTACAAATCCCTTGTGACACCCTACCACACCCAACATAACATATTACACATGGGGATAGTTGTGCAAAGAATATAACACATACCCAACAAAGATACCATTAAGTTATGAAAGTAATCCACTAATAGGATTCATTAGGTTGTACAAATTAAAAAATTTCCATAGAGAGAGAGAGAGAGAATATTTTAGATATATCAATTTTTATTTTTTTATTTTTTTTAGTTTTTATTATTCTATTGAAGTCTGTAAATGTGTTAATTTGATATATAATGGAATAATAAATTTTGGGGAGTCTTATTGTGAAGAGCCTTGAACCTCATAATTGTTGGTATAAAAGAGAAAAACAACAAGGACACACTAAAAATAGTAAAAGAACAACTGAAATCTCACTCACAAATTCAAACAACCTATCTAACGGAAGCACAAAGAGTGGGAAATATTTTTTAGCATAAATATAACTAATTCGTGTTAAGGTAAGTTGCAATGACCACAAATTAGATATGCTTAGTATATCCAATTCTAAAAGAAGAAATAATCTTTATAAATGAAGATTTGATTCTAGAAGATCAAGTTGAACTAAGGAAAGAGATCCAAAAGTTAAAGGATGCAAGAAAGGAAGGCAAACGGGAAATCCTTGGAAATAGGAAAATTATTATTAGAGATAGAGTCCAAAATAAAAGTGATAAACATGAATTAGGAACACATTAGATCCTCTTATGGAACTATCATGGTTTTCCATGGCATAAAGGGCTTATGTTAAGTTGGATCTCGAGTGATATTGATCTTATTTTCTTTGTTGAAACTTGGGAGCATGATGAATCCAGGGTACCCCACATAGATGGATTCATTCTTGAAATCCTCTCATAGAGGCATCAATGGTATAGCCTTTTATATCAAAATAATATCTCTTCCCACATTCGGCTTCATTAGATTGACCCCCTAAATCAATACATTTGGATCAAAATTTATAACTCTAATACCAATAGAATGTTTTTTGCTATTTGTTATTTTGTTCCTATCAAATCTACCTTTTATAAGAAGAACAACCTTGATAAGGACCACCCCTTCACTTCCTTAAAACATGATATCCACAGCCTAAGGAATGAAGGAAACATCCTTTTACTTGGGGACTTCAATCTTAGAATTGCTACTAACCAAGCCACTTTATTAAGTGACAACTATAATTGTAACCCCCGATGGCTTGATGAGGATTATGACCTTGCTAGTAAATTCAAAACAAATTGTAAAGACACAACTGAGAACATATTCGGTACCGAGCTTATTAATATTTGTTTTTCCCAAGATTTGATAATTTGTAATGGGATTAATAAGTGGCCTACCTCTACCCAGATGACTTGGATTCATGGGCATGGCAAGAATGTTGTGGACTATGTGATATTTGATAACCAGTCCTCAGCCATATTGTTAATTTTGACCTCCTAAATGATGACGACCTTGACTTTAACCACAAACTGTTATGAAACCAACTCAAAAAAGATAGAAAAGATAGATCAACGCCTTAGAATTCAGCCTCTTCGAGGGGGCAACCTCCT
>APFE031146664.1:0-52772 GCA_000404065.3 Pinus taeda
AAGAAGGACAATAAATTATCACCAAAGTATTACGATCCGTACAAGGTGTTGCAAAATATTGGTACTATGGCATACAAATTGGAGCTTCCTGCAGCTTCTCGATTGCACCCAGTTTTCCATGTTTCATGTTTAAAGAAGGTTATAGGAGACAAGCTCCCAGTTCAAACAATATTGCCAGAACTCGATGAGGAAGGAAAAATTATATTGGAACCGGAAGCAGTCATAGAAACAAGAACTCGACAGCTACGAAATCGATCAATTTCAGAGTATCTTATCAAGTGGAAGAACTTATCCGCTGAAGATTCCACATGGGAGGATGAGAAATTTATACAGAAGCATCCAGAACTACTCAAGTGTTGAGGAAAACACATTTTTGAAGGAGAGGGGCATGTTGGATCCCTGTGATACTAGTGATTACCCCATTAATATTGTAGTTGCATCCCTTATTAATATTGTTTTGCCCTTATTATCCCAATATTGTTCTCACTGTGCCCCATATAATCCCTCTATTTTTATTTTTGTGGCTTTATATTATTATTGTTAGGTCAGCTGGGTTATATTGTGACTCCTTAGACTCCTATATATAGAAAGGATTTTTTGTCATTTGAATCATCCAAGAATTATTGATTTATGTAATGTAAAGGAGGTTACCCCCTCGAAGAGGCTGAATTCTAAGGCGTTGATATATCTTTTCTATCTTTTCTTGAGCTGTTTTCATAACAGAATATGACCATCAAGAATGGGCATATGTACAAGTAGTTAGTCCTATACCCTCTGATGAACCTCGGTATTGCAATAAGAATGCTACAACTCCCAACGCTACTGACTTTAATTATCAACCTAGGGTTCGTACAAAATTAAGAGGTATTAACACTATATGTGCAGCATACAATGTGTCCTTCCTTTTCTGTCATGATGTGACAGAGTGCATGTACTGAAGTAAAATCCTAAGCTAATTGCATAAAATGAAATGCTTGAAATGGAACCCTAACCCATTGTAAGAAAGAAAGTACAAGGAAAGAGAATGAAATCAAATGCTAAAACACAATTTTCTAACTAACTCCTAAGAGGCTTTTCTTCAAAAGAATGCTAAGCTAACATGTATGCAATCCTACTATCCTAAGAATGAAAATTCAAAACATCAAACCTTCTACGGTTGTTCATGTAAATGAATAAAATATTTTTTTTTTCTTTTAATCATTTTATCTTGACGAAAATGAGGTGGTAGTCTGAAATTCGACTACAGGTTAACTTTGTAACCAATCAGTTGCACACAAACAGATTCTATACGTATATTTTCACCCTGAGGGTCCCACTTATCTGACCAATCACTATCGGTCCCTCATTGACTTCTCCTTTTATCAAGCACTTCAATCCACCCCGTTGATCTCACTTCTCCACATCCAACGGATATTGCGTTGTCCGCTCCTGACATAAGGAAAACCTTCAATTTTTCCACAGAACCAAAAACAATTAAAACCCTAGTTTGTAACCTTATCATGTTTGAAATTTAGGTTAAATCACATGCATCTTTCGATGTGATCACTGTCAGATCCCTTCCCTTCATAATGAATGGCTATGAACGATCCAGAATTCAATTGGATTAAATCACAGTCCATAAAATATCGCGTCCTAAATCTGGATTAAATCACGTGCATCTTTTGATACGATTACCATCAGATCTAACCTCTCTGATCCAGCAACTATCACGTAGCTCGCCTGCCAACTAGCATGGCCGATCTCCACTTTCAATCAATCTCGCATGATCCAATGATTATCGCACAATATCATGCTCCAACTAGCACGATGGTTAATACTCTCAAAGCAAGTGAGAAAAGTTGCTTCTCGTGCTACGTGTTGCCCACTAAAGGTAATCGCGTGAATTTTAGGAATACCACTTCCCACCTTTAAGCTGCGCGAGATACCACTTACAATCTTTGGAAAACTTCCCACGTTCTCAATACGAAACTTAAAGAAAGACATTTAACTAAGTGTTTAGCGCTTAATCTTAGTGTTAACTCTTAACGCTAATTGACTATGATTTTACCAATAAAATACAAAAATAGAAAAAAGTACTCAATTAGGGTCCAGAATGATGATACACATATATAAATGAATTTTTACACTAGAACAGTGTGTCCTTACCAAACTTCAATCAATTTTTCAGCAAAAAGGAAATTATAGAGTCTTGGCCCTCTTGCCTCGATTACAATAGTTTGTTTGAACTTTGTTTCAATCTCAAACCCTATATCTATCACACGTCTCTCTTATTTACTCTATTCTCGATCATCTAATCTCTTTGTCATTACATTCTTTCCTCTTTTATGAATCAAATCCTCTCCTACTGCATTGACAACTCAATCTCTATTTTTATTACTCAGCCATTAAACCCCTATTCTCAAGCTATGATACACATCTATACTAACACTCATCCCTTAGTCTAAAAATAATACAATAATCTAATTATTACTATAATTAAAGAAAAGATAAATTCGAGAGATCAACCAATCTAGATTTGGGAATAAGAAGACTAATCTAAGCAACTCGATGATTATTATGAACTTGCAAAGCTTTCCCAAGGATGAAATAATGTGTGATCCTACAAAATAACTTACATCCACCATTTAAATGAATCTTACAACAAGAAATCATTAATACTAAATGAAAAATTAGAAAGAAATAAACACTAGAGATGCATGCGAATAAGCGATGAAAAGAAGGAAAGAAAATGATACAAAAGGGCAATGAGGCTCCTGGGATGGCCAAGCCCAAGGAAACTCAAAGACCTATGGAGGAGAACAATATTTAGAGGTTTCACATGACATCAATCTTCACTATTTTCATCAATCGAATTACATCCCTGCAAGAAAATACAATGGAGCTGCAAAAAATACAAGCTCTCTACATCATAACACTAATAAATGAAAAAAACTCCTAGAGGAAAATTCGACTTGGTACTTATACAAAATGATAAGGAGTCATTCCCCACGAATGGAGGAAGCTTTCCCCAACAAAATCCCTTGACAGTGGATCTAGTCCCCTTGATTGGTGGATCTGCGCCCTTGATTAGTGGAACACATTCCTAGATTTTCTCAGTCGTTGGAGTTCCACAATTTGTGCCATAATTCCATAATATCTTATTGACTTATTATTTATTATTGATCCTCTAGTAGTAGAGAACAAGTCCCTAAATTATCTCCTCCTCCAACTCTTTGTAATCTGCCCAATATTCTCATAATATTCCACAAAAATAAATAATATTATGCACAAATATTCAATTATTCATAAATGTTCCTAATGAATATATTAAAGTTAAAAATAAATTATCTAATGCAGAAAGAGAGGTTTAATGTGTTGAAGGATGGTCATAGGCCTTAAGTTATTATTTAATTTAAAGGCATGGGCCTTAATTCATGTCTACTTTAGAGGCCCATCATATGCCCCTGCTAATAGTGTTGCTCATCCTCTGAGAAACTTAGTGTCCTTATTGTGCCTCATCTGTGGCCCTGGTTGCCTCTCTCTTGTGCATTAAGAATATTGGCTACAAGTTCTGCAAGGACAAGCCCAAAAACATATTTGTGCAAAGAAAAATCATTATTTCTTAAGACCATTATCTTGCCTTCTTCCCCTTATTCAAGATTGGTTCTTGAATATTTTTCAATTTGCTAAGGTCTTCCACACCCTTACCAACCCTTTGCTACCTTGTTATGCCATTTGAACACCTCTAACACCTTCAAAACACATTTAGATGAGTACTAGGACATCCTTTAGGAATTCCTGTCAAAACTATAGGAAACCCTATTAAAACTACAAGAAACCAGTTTTCAGCATAAATGATATACTGAGGTTAGGGTAGGCCCTCTACTTGACTCCCATTCATTTCTCCCATTTTTAGGTCCTGGACAAAAGCTAGAAAGAGATTGGAGACTTCTCAGAACACCTATTTTCATCATTGTAGTTTGAATTCTACTTTGATGGTGAATGCCTTATTTCTTTTTGTTGCCTTCTTCTTCTTGCTTGTAGCCTAGATGATTGCCTAATGGTCTTGGAGTTCTCTGTTTTGATTAGGTCTCTCTTAGGCACTATCATTTTGGGTTTTAGTAGACTTTTTCATTTCTTCCTTCTTGTAGCAGCATTTTGCCTTCCTGTAGTAGTCATTCCTTCTTCCTTCAGAGTCTTCTAACTGTATGGGAGTGATGAGAAATGATGAAGAGGGATTGGATGATGATGCTAGGGCTCAAAGGGAGTAGTGTAGGTTTGTGAAAATGGAGAGGGTGCTTTGTTTGTTTTTCCTTTTCGAGAATGAAATGGGATGGACGAATGATGAATAGATAGTGAATATGAAGTGGATGGAGGGCTTAGAGTGTTGTGGTGACTTGGTCTTTGCACAAATTTCTTCTTTAACTGCTGTCCTCATTCGTGGAAATCATCACCCTTCATAATTTGACTTTACATTATTGCACAAGTGAAGGTGTGAGCTGCAATCAAATAGTTGAAGGCGGCTGAGACTACTGACCCATCCTTAGCTGATAAAACCTAATCTTTCATGCATTGACAACAAATTTCTAACTATAATATGCTCAAGAGAAAAGGTTAAGAATATTTCATAATTGTACCTACCTGATGGTTGTTGGAGAGACATGCATCCTGTTGATGAGTTGATGTTGATGTGTAGGTATTGGATGTTGATCTTGATGATCTTGATGCTGCTGCTATGCTCTGGAGGATCTTCTTTGACCTCTAGCTCTCCTTTAAAACTACTCACTGCCAATGTTGTAGGTGTTGTTCTGTATTTTGTAGGTTTATAGGACAATGAATTTTTGTCCATATCTCCCAAACGATAGACTGGATTGAGCTAAAACTTTTTTGAGAATGTTTCCACCATCATTATTCACTTCTGCATAGAAACATTTTGGTCAATGGATGCACAAATATTGAGAAAATGCAAAAATGGATAAAGGTGGTGGAGGCCAATTTCATGGAAATCGTGCACTGGAATTTGCTAAAACTTCTTGAGCATGTTACCATCATCCATATGCATCTCCCAATGAAAAAAATTAACAAATGGATGCATGGTTTTCAAGTTATGGAAAAAACAAATTTATGCTCTATGTATTTTTGCATCCTATAAGAAAACATAACATCCAGTAGTTTTTTTTTGGACAACAAAAAAACTGAATGGTAGAAGCTTGAGAATGATGGGTGGAAGGTGAAAATAGATGAGGGTGATGGATTGGCATGGCCTTGGCCTTGTTGGACAATTTGAGCAAAGGAAGAGAAAGTCAAAATTTGACTTCTTTTGACTAGGCTTGACGAACTTGTTCTTGTTTCTTGCAAATGTTGGAGAGTACATGCATTTATCAAAGAGATGCATGGAGCAAGGATTTCTTTTATTTTATTTCTTTTTTAATTCTAGGCCTACTTTCCGCCTCAATGAGTTTTCCAACTATTAGGTCTACCTAGGCACCTCAAAGGAGGTTTTGACCTAGGATCTTTTTTTTTTCTCTTTTTTCCTTTCTTCAACCTATTAACACCTCATGGAGGATTTCAATCAATGAGCCAATATAAGGTGCCTCCAAGGAGGTTGTCACCTTAGATTTTTTTTTTTCTCTTTTCTTTTATTATTTTTTTTTTGTTCTACCCTATCCTGCTTGAGAAACAAAATAACTTTCAAGTATAAGAATACTTCAAATGGAGCCATGTGCACATCAAGATTACAAACACAATGATGTGGAGGCTTGAAATGTATGTTTTAACATGTACCTGGATTTTAGAGACAAAATGATTTGACTTTGAAAGGATCAAGCGTATTTGAGGAAGACAGTGATGTTGCACCTTATGACTATTTGGAACCATATTTCAATATAGTTGTGATGCCCCTGGTCCACTTGCTGATTTGAATCATTCTTCATGTCTTCTTCTACCATGACCTTCAAATCTTCCTCTTTGTGTGTATTGCTCTCTTGAATACATGGAGGATTTTCTAGTAACCATGAGGGTGCTTTCTGAATCTCTGATTTTGATGTCTTCTTTTCACCAAGTGCAACTCATGATTCTTTGATATTCTCTTTTGAATATTCTTCTTTTGGATGTAGTCCTTCAACGATATCAAGAGAGTCTCTTTTTTGTGATACTCTTTTTGAGAAATGGTGAATACCATTGAGCTTAAGAGGAGATGTTTGGAAGTGTTGTACCTTAGCATTGTAAGTGGGTTGAGATACTTCAATGTGTGGGTTTGAAAATGGCAATACAGGTAGTTGAGTGGGAGTGGATATTTGAGATGGATGTGGATGGGGTTCTCGTTGTGCTAGAGGTGAATGATATGGATAACATGGAGTTGGGTATGGAGGATACTAAGGAAAGTATTAAGGATATTGTGGAGGGCTTCCATAAGTTTCTTTCCAACCTTGTTGCCAAGATTGGCTTTGGGATTGAGATGGCCAATGTTGCCAAGGAAAGGGTGTGTTCCAATTACTTTGAGGTGGATATGCATAACCCTGAAATTGTGAATTAGGCTCTTACATCATATCAGGCTGAATAGGCTGCCATGGTTCTCTTGGAGCTACACAACATTGATGCATTGGCAATTGACTTGCTGCATTGTCTTCTTGGTGAACTTTCTTCAACCTTGGTAATGATGGACAATGTTTAACATCCTGTGATTCTGCAACACAAATATCAACATTTTATTTTCCTTCATCTTCCATTCTTAACATTTCTCATTGTTTTGTTAGATTGCTATGAATTTTTGTTTTAAAATCATCAATAAAATTTCCAAGTTTATCTTGACTTACTGATCTTTATGCTCACTTACCTACCCTTGCTTTTCCTCTTGATATGTGTTTGCATGTTTCACAAATTTCCTCAAATGATAATTGGTATACATTACCTCTATTCTTGAGATTAAGGATATCAATCCACTCATCCCTAATTGTTATAAGTAAGAGGGCTTTTAGTGTGTCGGATCCTAAATGATGTAGTTTTCCCCTCTTAACATGATACATGAACCTTTCTGTTAGATCCTCTAGACTCTCATCTTCTCTTTGATTCATTCTAAAGATTTATTCTTTAAGATCATGATGTTTATATTTATCTAGAAATATATTTTTCATATCATTCCATTAACTTATTGAATTAGTCCCTAAACTCATGAACCATTTAAGAGCTCTATCCTTCAAAGTTGCTGGAAACAATCTTAGATTTTGACTTTTTAATAAGTTACCATAAAATCTACAAACAATCTCAAATTCAAAGAGAATGGTTTCTGGATCCTCTTACCTTAGACCATGAAAGTTTGGAAGAAAATATGCAGGGATGTTCTTCATGTGCACACTACCATCAATATCTGGAATGGGAAATCCGAAAGGATCTTCCTCATTGTCATCATCGCCATCAATTTCTTCTACATTCTTCACCATCTTCTTCTTCTACCTAAAAAAGTGAATGGTGATATGACTCTTACTGCACCATGTGATCAAAAGGGGGGGTGGCTTGGTGCTGGAGAAATTTTGTTTTTGTTTTTATGATTGAATGAAAAGTATAATCCAATGCAATTTTATACTTTTGAAATTAAATATGCCTAATGATTTTTTATTTTTTTTGCAAAAATTAAAAAGAAATGAGTCAACTAGGGAAGAAAACAATGCATAATTTGACACCTCCCTAGCAACAGTGACAAAAAGTGATGATCCTCGATATTACAACAAGAATGCTACAACTCCCAAGTTTACCGACTTTAATTATCAACCCGAGGTTTGTACAAACTTAAGAGGTATCAACACTATATGTGCAGCATATAGTGTGTCCTTCCATTGTTATCAAGATGTAATGGAGTGCATGTAATGAAGTCAAATCCTAAGCTAATTGCATAAAATGAAATGCTCGAAATGGAACCTTGACCTATTGTAAGAAAGACAGTACAAGGAAAGAGAATGAAATCAAATGTTAAAACACACCATTTCCTAACTAACTCTTACGAGGCTTTGCTTCAAAAGAATGCTAAGTTAACATGTATGCAATCCTACTATCCTAAGCATGCAGATTCAAACCATCAACCTTCTATGACTATGCATGTAAATGAATAAACTAAATTTTCTTTTCTTTAGTCTTTTTTTCCTAACAAAAATGATGTGTTAGTCTGTAATTCAACTACGGGTTAACTTTGTAACCAATCAACTGCACATAAACAGATTTTGTATGTGGATTTTCACTCTCATGATCCAGCTTACCTTGGGTGCCCATGTAAACTTATTTAGGCAGGTTGTTTGAGGGCGCCCGTGCCAACTCGTTCAAGCGGTCAGGTGAGGGCATACGTGTAAGCTCGTTCGGGTGGGTTAGGTGAGGGCGTGCTTGGGCAAACGAGCCCGTATCAAAAATGCTAAGTTGTGACCCAAGGTTGGCTTTGTTTATGTTCGTGCAAATAATTTGCCTAGCTCTCCCTTGTCCCTTCATTTCGGTCATGTGGGTGCCCATGACCAATCACTCTCAGTCCCTTGTTGACTTCTCCTTTCTTCAAGCACTTCAATCCGCGTCGTTGATATCACTTCTCCAGATCCAACAGATATCCCATCATCTGCTCCTGACATATGGAAAACCATCAATTTTTCCACAGAAGTAAAAAGAATTAAGACCCTAGTTCATAACCTTATCACATCTGAAATTTAGGCTGAATCACATGCATCTTCTGACATGATCACTGTCGTATCTCGTCCCTTTAGAATTAATGGCTATGATCGATCCAGAATTCAACCAGATTAAATCACAGTCCATAAAATATCACATCCAAAATCTAGATTAAATCACATGCATCTTCCGACGCGATTACCGTCATATTGGACCTGTCCAATCCAATGGCTATCGCGTAACCCACTCACCAATTAGCATGGTCGATCTTCACCGTCGATCAATCTTGCATGATCCAACAAATATTGCACCATATCGCACTCCAACTAGCATGATGGTTAATACTTTGAAATTACGTGAGAAAAGTTGTTTTTATCATGCTACATGTCACCCGCTAAGGGTAATCGTGTGAAATTTAAGAATATTGCTTCCCACCTTTAGGGCGTGCGAGATACCACTTACAATATTTGGAAAACTGCCCATGTGGTTAATATAGAACTTAAAGAAAGACGTTTAACCAAGGGTTTATCGCTTAATCTCATTGTTAGTTCTTAACACTAATCGACTTTGATTTTACCAATAAAATACATAAACAGAGAAAAATATCCGATTAGGGTCTAGAACGCTGATACATAGATACAAATGAATTTCTGCACCAGAACAGTGCGTCCTTACCACACTTCAATCAATTATTCAACAAAATGGAAATTACTAAGTCTTGGCCCTCTCGGCTCGATTACAATAGTTTTTCTAACCTCTTTTTCAATCTCAAACCCTATCTTTGTCACACCTCTCACTTACTTACTCTATTCTCGATCATCTAATCCCTCTGTCATTACATTCTTTCCTCTATCATTACATTTTTTCCTCTTTTATGAATCAAATCCTATCCTACTACATTGACAACTCAATCTCTATTTTTATCACTAAACCATTAAATCCCTATTCTCAAGCTCTGATACACATCTATACTAACACTCATCCCCTAGTATAAAAATAATATAGTGATATAGTTATTACTATAATTAAAGAAAAGATAAATTTGAGAGATCCACCAATCTAGATTTGGGAATAAGAAGACTAATCCAAGCAACTAAATGATTATTATGAACTTACAAAGCTTTTCCAAGGATGAAATAATGCTTGTGATCCTACAAAATAACTTACATTCACCATTTAAATCAATCTTACAACAAGAAATCATTAATACTAAATGTATAAATAGGAAGAAATAAAAACTAGAGATGCATGTGAATACGTGATGAAAAGAAGGAAAGAAAATGATACAAAAGGGCACTAAGGCTCTTGGGATGGTCAAGCCCATGGAAAATCAAATACCTATGGAGGAGAACAAGATTTAGAGTCTCAACATGACATCAATCTTCATTATTTTCATCAATGGAATTACATCCTTGTAAGAAAATACAATGGAGCTGCGAAAATTACAAGCTCTCTACATCATAACACTAATACAAAAAAAACTAATAGAGGAAAATTCAACATGGTACTTTTGCAAAATGATTAGGAATCATTCCCCATGAATGGAGGAAGCTTTCCCCACCAAAATCCCTTGATTAGTGAATCTAGTCCCCTTGATTGGTGGATCGTCTCCCTTGATTAATGGAACACATTCCTAGATTTTCTCATTCATTGGAGTTCCACAATTTGTGCCATAATTACATAATATCTTGTTGACTTATTATTTATTATTGATCCTCCAATAGTAGAGAACAAGTCTCTAAATTATCTCCTCCTCTAACTCTTCATAGTCTGCCCAATATTCTCATAATATTCCACAAAATAAATAATTTTAGGCACAAATATTCAATTATTCATAAACCTTCCTAATGAATATATTAAAGTTAAAAATAAATTATCTAATGCAAAAAGAGAGGTTTAATGTACCGAAGGATGGTCATAGGCCTTAAGTTATTGTTTAATTTAGAGGCATGTGCCTTAATTTATGTCTAATTTAGAGGCCCGTCACCCTCCTGCTCAACCTTCTCTAGAATATGATTTACCTTTATGGTTGGAAGAGGAGGAAGAAGTTAAAGTTTATTCTGCTCAACTTTATTCTTTGAAAGAAACCA
Source organism: Pinus taeda (assembly GCA_000404065.3). Taxonomy (NCBI): domain Eukaryota; kingdom Viridiplantae; phylum Streptophyta; class Pinopsida; order Pinales; family Pinaceae; genus Pinus; species Pinus taeda. The sequence goes on from APFE031146664.1 coordinate 10,713, forward strand.
TGGGAGGAGGATAGCAAGATGAGGATGACTTGATTGAACACCTGCTTCAAAATCCAACTCCCGATTCATAAACTTTAGAAGAAGCAGTAAAGGAAACCCAAAATAATCATCCAATTGACTTATTCTTGGCTGATTCCAACTAACTCCACGTCAAAACTAGAGATTTCGGCCCAGAGAGAACCTGAAAAATCAATCCATTTCTTTCGCCACTCGAAGAGGAGAAGCTATGCAACATGTTAAAGGAACCTCTAGAAGCCTTCACCTCGAGTTACAAGGAAATGAAGGGAGTTCACCGCTGAATGTGTACTCATCACATATACATCAAAGAAGGTTGCAAGCTAGTCCGACAACCACAAAGAAGGATGAATCCAGCTCTTAAATATATATTCAAAGAAGAACTACAAAAAATACTACATGTAGGATTCATTTACCCTATCTCTGACAGTGAATGGGTCTCTCTTCTAGTGTTAGTTCCCAAGAAAAATGGTAAGTGGAGGATTTGTGTCGATTATAGGGAGTTGATCAAAGCCACAAAGAAGGATCATTTTCCTCTACCCTTCATTGACCAAGTCCTAGATGGCCTGGCAGGAAAAATGTTTTTCTCTTTCCTGGATGGATTCAGTGGGTACAACCAAATCTATATCTACCCAAAAGAATAGGATAAGACCACATTCACTTGTCCTTGGGGTATTTATGCCTATAGGGTCCTTCCTTTTGGCCTATGCAACGCTCCTACCACTTTCGAGAGACCCGTCTTGAGTATTTTTGTCGAATTAGTCCGTGATGCAGTGGAGATTTATATGGATGATTTTACACCTTATGGTTGTTATTTTCAAGAAGCCTTGTCTAATCTAGGCAAAGTACTACACAAGTGCATTGAAATGAACCTGTCTCTAAGTCTTGAAAAATGTGAATTATTAATGACTATGGGGACCTTGCTGGGTCATTCAATATCCTAGCAAGGACTCCAGGTGTACCCAAACAAAATAGGCATCATCCAAAGTGTCCCATTTCCTCAAAAGCAAAGATATTTCAAAAGTTTCCTAGGGTTCGCTAGATACTACTGAAGGTTCATAAAGGACTTCAACAAGTTGGCTTCTCCTTTATTTGGTTTGTTGGCCAAAGATTTTGAGTTTATATGGTCAAAAAGCTGTCAAGAGGCCTTAGAAATTCTAAAGGATAAGCTAACCACTGTACCAATTCTCTGAGGACCAAATTGGGCCCTCCCCTTTCATATTCATGTTGATGCCTCACAAAAAGCCATAGGAGCAGCCCTAGGTCAGATAGATGAGAAACTACCTTATGCTATCTATTTTATCATTAAGAACTTATCAAAGGCTGAACTAAATTATATAGTTACCAAAAAGGAACTCCTAGCTATTGTGCATTCATTAAACAAATTCAGGCATTACGTTACAGGCTGTCAAAAATTTGTGCATATTGACCATGCTGCAACCAAATATTTAATGAAAAAACTAGATGTAATGCTCGAATTATAATATGGTTACTTTTATTATAGCAATTTGATCTAACCATTGTTGATAAACCTGGTAAGGAAAATGTTGTTGTAGACTTTTTATCTAGGGTAAATTTTCCTACAGGTGAAGAAGGAATAGTGGATGACCAGTAACAAGACGAGCACTTATTTTCTATTTCAGTTCTCTCTCCACGGTTTGTTGATATAACAAACTATTTGGTATCGACACAGTTTCCACCAAACTTGTCCTACAAATAAAAGAGCAATATAGTCAGGAAAAGCACCCCCTGCACTTGGATTGGGTGCAAGATTTTCAAACATGGCCCAGATCAAATATTCAGAAGTTGTGTCAGGGAAGAGGAAGTCTTTGACGTCCTTCTGAGCTGTCATGATGGGCCTTGTGGAGGTCACTTTACAGCAAAGAGGATGACATTAAAAGTGTTACAAGTAGGGTATTATTGGCCCACTCTTCATCAGGATGTGAAAAAATACACTAGTCAGTGTGGTCGGTGCCAAAGGATGGGAATGCCTACACCAATAGATGAAATGCCTCTTCAGCCTCAAGTGACTTTCAAGCCATTTGACAAGTGGGGCATGGACTTCATTGGGCCTATTGACACTCCTTTGAAGAAAAAATAGTACATTATTGTATGCACAAATTATTTAACTAAGTGGGATGAAACCAAGGCAATTAAGGTAGCAACAGAAGAGAAGGTGGTTGAGTTCCTAAGGGAGAATGTATTCTAGAAATTTAGGTACCCTAGAGAGATGGTCAGAGACCAAGGAAGCTAGTCTACCTCCAACATGATTGAAGACTAGCTCAGCCATCACATGATCAAGCATAGGACCTCCACTCCATATCATCCACAAGCTAATGGGAAAGTGGCAGTGACCAACAGAGCACTAGAGGGCATCTTAACCAAGGTGGTGAGTAGCAGCAGGAAGGATTGGGTAGAAAGGCTAGTTGAGGCCACTTGGTCCTATAATACCACATGGAAGACCACCACTAGATTCACACCCTATGAGTTGGTCTATGGGAAAAAGTCCCTGTTTTCCATTGAATTTGAATATAACACATTAAGGATGGTAGCCCAACTAGATTTGGATCTCAGTAGTGCACATAAAGAGAGATTGTTCCAATTGAATGGTTTGGATGAATTCAGAATCCAAGCCCTCCTTCATAAAAAGGTACTTCAACTTCAGAGGAAGATTTGACATGATAAAAATATCAAGGAGAAGCAATTTCAGGAAGGCGATTGGACATTGTTACATGATTCTAGGTATAAGGACTTGAAGGGCAAGTTAAGGACAAGATGGATCAGACCTTATGTTGTGGAGAGATGCGATGATAATGGTTCATTGCAAATTAGAACCATAGATGAAGAAGCCATTCCTTTGCTTGTTAATGGACACCGATTGAAAATGTACAATAGACATTTACCAAAACAAGAGTTCGTTGATGATAGCAATAAAACTGTGATGATAGTGGAGCAAGTTCCAGCTCCTGCCTCATCAAGTAATTAAGGAAAAAGAAAAAAGAATAAGGACTCAGGTGAAAACCTCCATGAGGTGCCTGAGTCCCATCCTTGTGTTCAAAACCTCTTAAGGCAGCCCAGTGATGACAAAAAACAAAACAAAACAAAAACAAAAACAAAAACAAAAAAGAAAAAGAGAATAAGAAGATCCCTGGGTGAAAACCTTCCTTGAGGCACCCAAGGCAAATGGCTAGGGTGAAAACCTCTCCAAGGTAGCCTACTTGTTTTAAAAAAAAAAGTTTTCATGAAAATTCCATTTGCAGGTGGGTGAGAAGGATAGTTAAGGAGCAAAAGAGGATCCCAAGGAGACCCTTGCCACTCACATATTCATCTTTTCACTCCTTACCATGCATCCCTCCATCATTTTTTTCATTTTTCCACTCCATTGCTTCGATTTATACAAAGAGTATGTTTTCTATAGTATCCTATGTATTCCTACAAGATCCACTGAAAACCTACAACATGATCTTGTAGGAATTACAGTGACCTAGAAATCCTATAGGAAGCAATCCAAAGGAAAATTATGGACTTGTTAGGTTCTTGAAATCCACCCTCTCCATGATCTAGCACCTCACCTCATCCACCATCATCATCCCTGCACTCATCATTTAAAAAAAAAAGATCAGTTTCAACAATTTTTCCAGTCTTCAAAGAAAAAGGAAACAAAGAGGAGTAAAGATCATCACTTGAGTATCCTTTACTCTCCACACTCTCACTCCTTCTTTCCATCCATGTCACCATCCTCACAGCCTCAGGGAGCAAAATGATTCAATAATTTTGAGGGAGAAGCAGCTACAGGAAATCTTGTAGTAGCCTATCCCATAGAATGCCAATGACACCAACAAAAAGTCTTCAACAGGATGATATAGGAGCTCGAAAGCAGCAACATTAGATCTTCAACCACAGATACATGCAAAAATAGAGAAACCATTAGCAAAAAATAATAGGAGGAAGAGGAATGGCATGCATCAAATAACACAACAACACCTCTGGTCTTTGACAACTGCATCATAGCATTGAAACCACAGGTAAGTATCTTGCTCAATCTCTCAAATGCATCATGTAGTAAAAAATTGTAAGGGTTACAAGATAGGTGGTTTATAACTAAAAAGGTGGCCATTTAACTTGGCCACCTTCGTCCAGTCAGCACCTGCATAACCAGGTGTCCTCTCCCACGTGGCTATAGTAAACTCAAAGACAGAGAAGGAGCAGGAGAAAAAGTGGTTAAACTACGGATCTACAAGGTGGGTGCTGATTACAAGGAGTGGAAAATGATGAGGTGATCGTGGGGACCAACGATCAAAAAATTGCAATGTACCTTTGCTGCTAGCACACCACCTCACCCTGAATCACCATAAGAGGAAATAAAGCATCGTTCCCATGCATTCATGCATTTCACCTCCTCGAAACTCCCTCACTCAAGTCGCTCTCCTAAGCCAGGCTACCCACTAGAAGAAAAGATTCATCATTGACTGCACAGGAATTCTGAAAGGAGCATGCACAGGAATTCATACAGGAGCATGCATAGGAATTCCTACAGGATACAGTCTATAGGATACACAAAGACTGTCTATAGGATTTGCAGAGAAGGGTTCAAAAGGGATATCACTGGATTTAGCCACTGCAACTAGTATAAAGAGGTAGGATCTAAAATTGCATCCCCGTTTGTGGGTAAATGAGCCAAGTATACTCTAAATTTGAGTGAATTTAGCAACTGTGTAAAGGGAATTAAATACACAGTCATCTCTCTTTTTCTCTTGCATTTGAAAATTTTTTTCAACCCTCTCATGTTCTCCTCAAGATTCATGAGCAAGATGATAGGAGGGTTTAATAGGAGATAGCCCACAAACACTATGATAATCCAACAAAACCCCCAAGTGCTTAAAATTTTCACAAGACATAATTAGATGGGGTTTTTCGAAAAATTCAGAGTGTATGATGGCGAGGTGGCTCAAGAATTTTCTCTCTCCCTCACTCCACACACCAGAATACATGCCATTGTTATAATAAGGGGAATCACTATAGATCTCTCTCCTGATCTCATTAGCAAGATCACCACACTTGCCCTAAGAGTACCATGGATAAAAGAATACAAAGAAGATAGCTAGGTTGGCAAAAGAAAATTCATTTTAGAAGGTGAGGAACTCACTGAGGACAAAAATGGAGTCAGGAGGGACAGCCTGCCATATCCATGGAGTGATGTAGGCTACCAACTAATCAAATACATCTCATGTGAGGGTAGATAAAGTGTTTTTTATGGCTATTATTTCGAGATCCTTGAAGAATTAAGATTTGGAGTAGAAACACCCCCTCACCAAAGGCTCAACATACCATATTTCTTGCTTCAATCACTCATAGACTCAAGCATCAAAGTGAAGGAGGTGAATTCCCAACAATTAGCTCACCATGGGTTGATTAGGGTCCTCATTGAAGATGCCCTCCAAAACCTCAGAACCCTTATAACATGGTCAGTCTTCAGAGACATGGAAACAAAGGATGACATCAAAGCTCTCATTTATGATGTTAGTCCTACTATCAGTGAGGAGAAAGTAAAACAGGAAGAGGAAGATACATAAGGAGGTGAGGGTGATATGGATAAAGGAGGAACTAAAACAATGGAACATGATGAATATGATGAAGAAGAGGGAGAAGAGAAGGAGGATGATGAAGAAATAGAGGAAATTGATAGAATGATGAAGATCTACAAGAAGAAGAAGACAAGAAAGAGAGAGAGGAAGAAGGCAATAAAACAGAGGGTACATAGCAAAAAGAGGAGTCACCTAGGGTGTCTACAGAGGCCACTGAGAGAGAGGACACAACTGCCCTCACCACTCTCAGCACCCCAATCAAGAAAAAAGGAAAAAGGCAAAGGCAGAACCCACTATATTTTAGGACAAGAAAAAGCACAAGAATAAGACAGGGGAAGTCACAAACATCAACCAAAAATCCTATTGAGATTGAAGATTCCCCTACACAAAAAAAAAAGAAAAAATGCATTCCCCTAAGTTCCCTATCACCTATGTAAGGAGGCCTACTACTATATAAACTTTCTCAAATGGTAAGGAAATCCTACATGATCCACAAAAAAATCTACAGGAAGCAAAATATGTCCTACATGATACTCTGCTAAATCTACAAGAGGCACAAACACTGGAAATAAAGGTTGGGGAGCAAAAAGAAGCTATAAAGGAGGACCCGGAGACAAAAGAACCTAGCCCCCAACCTAAGATGGACTCTTATTACATGTTTATTGAAGGATGCAGGGTCATACCTCAAAACTTTTCCATCCCACTGTTCTTCGAGCTTCAGAAGGAGAGGGCCAGAACTCACCAATGTATGCAGATCGCCATATAAAATGGGGTAGAAGACATTCGGCACATGGATGCGAAATTCAAAGAAATGGGCAGAGAACCATGTGGCTTAAGGGACAGACAAGTTGTAATGAGAAATCAACTAGAGACAAAAAATGCATGGATAAGGGGACAACTAGAGGAAAGCGAAAACCAACTAGCATGTATGACGAGCCTCTCCTTAGAGGCAATCCAGTGTAGGATGTCGGCTAAATCCTATGCTCTCTACCTCAAAGAACAATGGCTGCAGTTTCAAATTAAGATGTTAGCACAAAGGGGAACCATGCCATTTTAGTAATGTAGGCAGTTTATTGACCGTTGTGATCAAAGTACACTAGAGGATAGGGCCAAAATAGCTGAGTTTTATTTACACAACATGGTGCTCATAGACATGAATGTATGGGAACCTAATTCGAAGCTAGGAGATCTACAATTAATGGCTTTGGCATCATGGATGAACCATGAGGAGTCAAGGGCTGTAGAGATGAAAATGATATTGGCAAGACAGAAAATTAAACCTCTTTTGATCAGAGTTGAAAAATCAAATCCCATGGCCCTCATCAGTACCCATAATTTGATTATAAATGACCCTCAGCTAGCACTTAGATACCTTGTTGCGCAAGAGAAAGCAATTTCACATTTTGAAGACATGTTTAGGTTGCTAGGTTAGGATAGTATACATGCTTACTTAAGAATATGGAACACACTGCCATACAGCCTAAATATACAAGAAAATCACTCCCCTAAAAGTTTAAGAAAGGCACTCAACATGATACCTATGTATAAGAAATATATGCAAAGGTTGAATGTCAATTGGATAGGCCTAAAACTCAGTCCACTACTACCCTTGGGGACGCTAGAAGGGAGAAAAGAAGAAGAAGAAAAGAGTAGTGGGAAGAGGTAGAAAATAAAACAGGCTTCTATGAACAAGAAGAGGATACCACAATCGAGGCATGGGATTTAAAAGAGGCTACCAGAGCCATGAAGGATATGCATATTGACAAAGTTGCTCAGAGGTTGAGCAACACTTTCAGTAGGGGGTGATGATGAGCCTCATCATTGGGCTATTATATGGGATTAATTCACCTCCTATCTTAGTTAAACCAACTATTCTCATAACTTATTTCATACTTTTGATTATATTTTGTTTATGAGATGAGTTAGATTTGGATATTTTGCTTTGTGGTCTAATGTGCATTTAATGTAGGATGAAAGGAGAAAATCAAGGAATTTTGGAAAATACTAAGGTCAAAAATCGAATGGGACAAGGGAGATGGATTATAGGATGTAAATCCTCCTCATTTACTACCCCTCCATTCGAATATTCCTCCATCATCTCAGACTGCAAACAGCCAAATCATGAGGACTAGAAGGCAGCCGAGCAAGTGAAAGACAAAGTAGCAGTTTATCTCCAGTTTGGGAGGTGAGCCTCCCTAATTTTAAGGAAGTCGTTGGAGACTTCAGATGTATAAGTAGAGAGGCCTACGACCTCAGTAGGATTTAGAATTTTTATTGTAAAATCTACTCTATTTTTTGAGCTGTAAGACTTGTGAAAGTTGTTTTGATGCAATCTATTGTTTTGATAATAAGAATGAGTTTTGTTTTGAGCTAGCACTGTGTTAACTCAGAGGTTTTAATCTCTTAGTTTAGGGCCCAACCCTAGCAGCCAAGGCTCCTCTTTATTGTAAATGTATGCTTCGTGTAGATTCATAGCTTGTTAGTTTGCTTAGTAGATGCATTTCCAATACAAGTAGTGTAGATCAGATTTATTGTGTGATAGTACTTCCATTTGTGCCTTCTTTCAAGTAGCAGGTTATCAAGGGGAAATTATCACCACAAGGTTGTCAGTAGGTGTCTCGGCCTCACTTCCTCCCTCTGGGACCATGACTTGAGAAAGGGACCCTTTAGTAACCCCCAAAACACAAATTTCTAGTTCTTTTATGAGCTTTGGAGTTTGTTATCTTTAATTCAGTAGTTGGTTAATGTTACAAGGAGGATTTCATTTTCATCCTTTTCCATCTCCATTTCTACGATAAGATCTCACTCATGCTTTCATTCCCTTTAACAACTCTCTTCATGCATAATATAGGCAGTTGATTCATGCTTTTCTAGTTTATATAAAATGTATCTTGTTGCATAGTTATTTTTGGAAGACACACATGTTTTATGTAGAGTAGGTACCTCAGGAGGAGACCAAGAATTCATAACCAGCAGCCACCTTCCACTTCATCCACCTTAGCCATCCCTTGTTTCACCATCACCCTCACTATTTTTTCATCATTTTTCATTGAAATTTCCCTAAACACATTGAGCGCATCTAGTCATCTCTTATCTTGGATATTGACTCATAAGTGCTCCTAGACATTCTAAAACTCCATTCCACCCATCACACACCTTTCCTAAGCTTCCCAACACCTCCAACACCTCACATTTAGCTCCCAGTTGTATCCTGTAGGTTTCTTGTAATTCCTACAGGATCATCTTGTAGGTTTCTAGTACATCATGTAGGTTTTCCTGAAACAGTCTGTTTTGAGGCTGAATTGATGGGAGACCTTTAGGAAGTCACACAAACCCTCCTATGACCCATCCACACCATCCAACCGCACCATAAACCTTCTAGTTATCCTCCAAAACCTTCCATCCACCTGTCACATCCACAAAAAAAATAGTTTGCATACTTGATTTTGACTGAGAAACCAAAAAAATGAAAACAAATTTAGTTTAGTTTCTTTTCTTGCACATTAGTATGGTTTGATGCTTTTAACTTCTACAACTTAGATAGTAGCATTTGTTTATTGTTGATTTAGCAGTTCTACTTAGTATAGCCTCTTAAATGGTTAACTAGGGTATGGTGTGGTTTAGCATTACATGTTGGCATTTTCCATTACTACAGTAGAGTAACTCTCTTAGAGTATATTTTCCCTTCTTCCATCAAAGAATCAATCTTTTTCTGACTCTATAGAAGTCTAGCATGGAACCGCAATGGTCTCTCGCCAGTTGAACAGTGATAATAGGCAAAACCGTCACTTTTACTTGTGCATATAACACTCTCACTTCCAAGTTTTATGAACCCCAGGTTGATAAGTAAAGTTGGTAGCCCAGGAGTTGCAGCATCGTTTCTGCAATACTTGTACTCATCACTAGGGTCACCTCACCTTGGCTTTTCCCTTTGCTCTGCGGTTTGGAGGTTCCTTTCCTTTTCTGTTTAAGCTTTTACTCGATCTTGAAAACATATCAATATGTCGTGTTAAGAGAGGAGATGTCTGAGAACTCTGTCTCATCTTGAATATACTTTTGTACATAGCCTGATTGTTTTTTAGTACCAAATGTTTCTCAAAATCCTTGATACCTAACTTCGTATGAAGGGTATGAAAGACATTGGTAAACTCTAGTACATCTTGTTCCCTTCCGTGTCGCAATGTGGTCTAGTTTATGTATTTATCCTCATAGCTCCTAACAAGGTAGTATTGCTACTTGATGGCATCCCCGAATGAATCCCAAGTGGGTGTCACTGAAAATAGTGAGGTTTTACTTTCATACTTATGATCACAGTAGGTTTCCCACTAGCCCTTGATGTGGGGAGCAGTTTTGAGAAGAGAAAAATTAATATTTTCCTGGCTGGAAACGTTATGAACATAAAAATATCCTTATAGCAGATGTCTAGTCAATTCAATGTCTTAAATTTCTCTACATAAATTATCAATCCGGGTATCATAAACTGATGAAGTGTGGTGCACTATATGTGCTTAGTTAACATTTCTCTTACTTCGTTGTTTTATAGTTTATGTTGTTTTTGGGGTTTTGTTCTTGTTGGTTTTCTAAAGTGTCAATCACAATAAAATGCAATAACCAAACAATGAGCTAATGACTATGAGACCCAGTATCCTTGCTGCTTCAGCAAAAGGACAAGATGATTCTATCATGTCATTAGTTCAATCAAGATAAAATGCAATAACTGAACAATGAGCTAGTGACTATGAGACCCAGTATCCTTGCTGCTTCAGCAAAAGGGCAAGATGATTCTATCATGTCATTAGTCATTAAAAGGCTATGTGCATCACTATTCTACAATCAACTTGAAAGCAATTTATGTACAGCTAATATACATAAGCATAACAAAATTAAATACAAAATTAAATGACAACTATACAAGGCAGGGGCCCCTCTGCCACCTATGAAATCAAAGCAAAATTGAGCACACTTGCATGAATGAAAAATCTAATCTATCAAACTTGAATGTAATCAAATCAAATCAAAGAAATATTTACAAAATGAAATCTATTCTACCTTACATTATACAAAGCAATATTTACAAAATGAAATCTACTCTACCTTACATTCTAATGTGCTCGATGACATCTACTTCACATCTCCTTCCATGTTGAGAACATCAAAGCTTTATTCAAGTTCTTCAAAAGTACAAAGTACAACAAAGTTCTCCAAAGCTTTCAAAAGCCATCAAGGAAGAACTACAATCTTAAGAACTAGGGACTAAAAAGACTAACAAGACTAACTAATGAAGGAGAGATATCTCCTATTTATACAAAAAGATGAGAGCCATCTCATTAATGATAATCCATGAATCTCTCCCTCTATCTCTAAAGTCCTAATCAAAATAGGAACTGATAAGACACATGTCTTTTTAGAGTTACAATACAATTAGGAGATGTGACACATATCCTCATGATCCCATGATTCTTTCCACTCAAATTCGAATTTGGCCTTAGAGTGCCACATAAGGGTCTTCTAGAAGCCTCTTTTCAACCTACACATGTCAACAATCTCAACCCATTTGTTAGGTATAAGCATATGCACATTATTTTCTAATTTTTAACCACAAATTCACTTAAAAGGCTTAGAATTAATAAAGTTTGGAAAAAACATAAATGTGGCCCAATGATAATGAAAGTGGGATGAATGTGGTGACATAGTAGTGAAATGGAGGTGATATAATGGACATAATAGTGAAAGTGTAATGGAAATGAATGACATTTTCAAGACTCAACACGCATTTATGCACAAGAATGGTACAAATCTATTAGATTGAAAACAATATTAAAAATATAGAGTTCATACAGTGAATCTTAAATTCTATCTTGTTGTCTCTTATCAGCAAAACTACAATATTTATAAAGTCTTAAAACAACAACAAAATTCATAATCCTATTTCTATCATTCAAAACGATATAATGATAGATTAGAGTTTTGATGTTATAATTCATAATAAGATAGTGAAGAATCAGAGTTTTATGCTATAGAATAGGGTATGAGACTCGAAGTTTTTTTGTGTAATAATGTATGGATCTTAGAGTCCAAATGTTGACCATTGTAAGCATGAATCTCATTCTCTATTCTTTGTATTTGATCCTCTACCACAATACTAAGATTCCTGCCACAATGCCCTCACACAAATTCACGATGCTTTGCCATAATGCCTTGCAAACCTATCATACACTTTGTCTTCGCTTTCCTTGTTGAATGGTTGTAGGATTGACATGATTGCTTCTTGGGTGCACCTTATAGGTGGATAACCATATTGATATGTTTTGCCACATTTTCCTTTCTTTAGTTTTTCTAGGTTGTTTCTCGAAGTGTACCATAATGTGAATGTGCTCTAAAATTAGAGAGCAACTACATATTATTGCAAGTTGTGCAACTTTTACACTTAAACTTGTTTTACAAAGAAAACATATAAAATAATAGAAAAATGAGCATGTTACCTTTAAAAATAGTTTTTTTGTAACCTTTGTCACTTTGATAGCCTTTATATATATGGATGATGGTAAAATTATGAAAAGGGATGGTTAAAATGGCTTCCTACAAGATAAAATGGTCACAACGAGGTTAACAAAGTGACAAAAAGAGCTAATTATTTTACCTCATCAAAAGCCAATGGTATATAAACAATGGATATTTAAGTCATATGACATGAGATCAAAACAAATTTATCTCTCTAAGGGAAATCAAATGAGGCCATGTCACTCTTAGAAATAATAATTCGAGAAGGGTAATTGGAAAAGGCACAATTAGTCTTGATGATGGAAGGACAAAACTCAAATGTTCTTCTTGTTGAAGGTTTAGAGCATAATCCACTGACTGTAACTCAATTGGTTGATCAAGGGTATGATCTCACATTCCATTCTAAAGGATGTGAAATAATAAAAGTAGGTTCGAAAATATTTGTAACAAATGCAATCATGGCTCCAAACAAAACATATGTCCTCAATGAGATTAAAAGAAATAAAAATTGTTCTATGGGAGTAATATTCCCATGAGCTCATTAGTAAAAGAGGGTATAGATTCAAGTGAAGCAAGAGATCGTAAGTCTCATCAAGAAGATGCCAGTGTTAGAATGTAAGCTACAAGAGAGGAATGATGATATGGAAAGTTTGCAAGATGTGGATGGAAAATGATGTGTGAAAAAAGAGAAGTAAATAATGTTTTCAATTAAGATCGGTGTGTAAGTTCAAGGGGGAGCATCCCTTTATAGGAAAAGAATCAAGTTCCATTCAAAGAATTTAATTGTAGACAAAAGAAAGCATAAGCCTAGGAGGAGAAATCTCAAAAGGAAAAAGTAAAAGGAAGATCAAATAAAGGGGGAGCAATCTCAAGCGTAGAGTTGTAGAAGAAGAAAATGTTACATGCGGGAACAAATAGACACAACCTTGATAGAGGGTACCTAGTTGGTTGACAAAGAAGAAGTAAGCAATCAAAGGAAGTAATTGTTTTGTTGTTAGCATCTTAGGTGGGTAAGTGCATCCAAAAGTAAAAACAACCATTTTCCATTGATTTCAAATGGGAAGAATATGTAGAAATAAGGAGAGATAACAAACAAGGGGAGAAGTTGAGGAAAAGTTTCAATCACTATGAGAAATAGCAAATAGAAAAAGATTTGCAAACACTGAGAAAAGTTGTAGATAGAAGAGTAATAGATAAGGAGAAGAACAAGTTCATGGGGATTATCCATTTTCTATTTATGTCAAAGGAGAAGAAGCTATAAGCACCATGAGTATATCGAATAGGAAGAGTTCTTCAATATTACTATAGAATTAACTAAGAGTTATTGTTACCCATCAAAAGTGAGTGACCCCATACAAGAATTTGTCTCCTAGTCTTGTCTTCAACCGGCAGCCTACAACCCCTGACAACCACCAATGTAGCCGATGTATTGTTCCATTTAATATCCTCCCTAAATCATTCATATGTCGCCTCACCCATCTATTGAGAGCATATGTTCGAAGGTGGGAATTCCAACCTGGAAGGTACGTTTTCAATTATGCAATCGTGTGCTTATGCTTGTTTTTATTGGGCATTTTTGGGTATGGATCATTGGGTGACCTAGGAGGAAGGGTTTTGACTGGGGTTTTGCTCCCTCACCTCAAATGGGCAATTAATCCTCAATAATAATCCTATGGTATCTCCTCTATTGGCCTATGGTTTCAAGCTGGGCACTACTTTGGAAACCCTGATTTTGGTAGTGCACTCATGTTTTCCCGTTCCACATTTTTCACTCCCCTCTGCACATTACGAGCCCTATTTCATCATCTTTCCTCTCTGAGTCTACATGACCACTGAGTTCACAAGGCACTGGCACACCCTATCCCCTTGTCCATATGCCCGAGTCAGACCTGTAACTATTGCCCCCGAGGTTGATGCAACTAAAAAATATAAAAGCATAATCTTGGTCACGAGCAAGAAACAAAAGAAAAGAATATTATAAAATGCAAAAGATGGATGGGACATTCAATATAACATGCAGGAAAAAGCCAAACGTGAGCGCTACCCCTCATCATTATGGTTATCAAAATAGTTCCTAGGGCCATTGAGTGCCCCACACATCATTAAAGAACCCCTGCATGTCCCAACCCCTAGTGCGTAATGAACTACGCCACCTTAAGGGGGTACTAGTTGCTACATATATCTCATAGCATGCTCTTATTTCCTAGATCCATGAGAAATAATATAAAGAAAAATCATAAAAAGGAAAAAGTCAAGTAATGAAGGGTGGAAAAACAAAGGTCAAGGTAACTCATGTATTTGCAATTGCTCCCTCCTACATCTATACACCCGATATGTGGACATTCCTCATCATTGCCACCCTCGAACCCATGGCATTTGGCCTTGAGACCCCTATGTCCCCATCCATCTCATCATCATTGACATGACACCTACCAGTTGAAGGATGTACCTTGGATCTATCTTTCCCTTTAAGGGCTAGGAACACCTAATAGGATTGTTTTTTAGCCACTCCTACCTAGGGAGGTAACACTACTCAATTTCAAAGCCCCAAGTTTGGAAGAAAAACCCCATCTGAAGTCTCATTGCACCCTTGAATAACAAGTTTCTTTCACTTAGATGCACTAATGAATTATTGTACCTGAAGGTGAGGAATCACATTGGACATTGTATGTAATTGGAAGGTGGTTTCATCATGGATTTGGCAACTTAGCTGGGGTCCAAGCCCACTAGAAGATCATATTGACACCTTTGTGGAGGCGTTGAGATCCATGGGACTCTTATCATGTGCAGAGCATTATTTCACATCATGTGCACCCTCAATAGTTTACTTGTTGCCCCAAATTATTCACAAGATGATGCATTTGGATTAGCATGCCCCAACCGGCTTAGTTGTGTACACATGGTTTGGTCGCTGACTTGAGGCCTAGAGGAGGAATGTTTCACCCTTGTGAGACATAGGAGGGCAAGCACCATTGTTAGAGCCCTCATATTGGAGCGTTACAGGCTTATCTATCATTAGGAGATCCATGACACCAACATTTGTGCCCCAAACTCACTTTGGGGCCCCACATGATGACTTCCATGGAAAATTAGGGGTCATCCCCTAATTGGTGATTTATGGAGCCCTCTCTCCCATCTTGGAACCTAGACGACTAATGTGGCCCTCCAATGGCCCTAAATCAGCATGGCATCATCAAATTGGCTAGCATTTGGAAGGTTATTTCATAATTTTAAAAGGCTATTTGGTCGGATTGTGGCCAAGGCATGTTTCTTGCACATTATTTTAATATTTGGAGGCTAATTAGGCTAATTCGACTTAGTGAGACTCGTATAAATAGAACTAAGTATCATTTGTGAGAGATGATCATCATCACTCGGATTCTTATCTTACAAAAGAACTCACACTTTTTCTCTGGAAGGTATTGGAGATTCTTTCATGCATTTTGACATTTGAAGCTGAAATTTTCGATCTTCTTTGGAGCTATCTCATGATTTGTGGATGGATATATCATATTGCCATCTTGTAAGTGCTTCTTGTTGAATATTTTCTTGAAATGATGTCTAATGTATGGAATTGTTGCAACTAGGTTAATGTTGTTATGCCCTAATTATTAAAAACCATTTTTAGAAGGCTATTTGGTTGACAATTGCATATGTTACTCATTGTATGGAAAATGATGAATGTTCCTAATGGATGAAATTTTGTCCTTCTTCCATAAAACTCCATAAATCTTGAGTCGGTAAATGTTAAAGGTTGATTACTAGGGAATCCATCTTTAGCCTCCTTAAGGACGATTTTGGTCAATTAAAAGCATATAGGACTCCATAGCCCAAAGGACTTAGCACTAGTCCAAGAAACTTGGTGATCAACTCCTCTCTTCTCCATATTTTCTCCTCCTCAAATTTTCGACCCCTTTCTCTAGGACGGCTAGGCTAGGGAATCAAGTGAATTCCTTTAGAGAGTTAATTTTGGGATTATGTGAGGACATGACTCTTCCTTAGGGTCTTGCCTAAAGGATCTCCAAGTTTGGTGGATTTCTCACGATTCTTCATCCATAAAAACTTGTACCCTAAGTGTGCCCAAGAAGGGAAATCCTAGCTTGTTTCTCCTAGACTAAGGGACTTTCTTTTGGGTTGTATGAGCATAGTAGTCTTTGGAATAAATCATAAAAAAACTCTTTCTTTTCCCTTGCCTTGACTTAGTGAGTATCTTGGAAATATTTCTTCCCACGATTACTCATTAAACCTTAAGTCTAGTGTAAGTCTATCTTAGGTCTCTCAAAAGAAGCAAAGAGTCTCTTAGATGCATTAAAAAATCACACTGAGCTTCATTGAGAGGTCATATCCCATCACTTGGAGTCTTGATCTTAGGAATACATATTCATCATCACAAATCTCAAACCCTAAGTCGTGATCTCCTCATGGGCCTTTTTGGAGAGCATTTAACTTCCTTTAAGCATCGAGCCATTGTTGTGTCGAACCCTGAATGGGCTTTGTGGAATCACATCATATCTAAATCATTGACCTATTCATTCTAATTGATTCCCTTCCTACCAGGACTCCTCCCATCGGTGAAAGTTAGTAAAGAGCAGGGAACTCTTACTGAGGTGATAGTGGATCATTGTCCCATTGTTGTCACTTAGTCTACTAGTGGTCCCTTATGTTTTCTCTTCCTTAGGGCCCTGCTAGATTGTGGTAACAATTACCATCAACGAAAAAGGGAGAGAGTTTTAGATATATTTTTTCATTGATGTCAAAGATAGGAGGAGACTACATATGTCCAATATAAAGACTGGAAAATGAAAATTGTTAAAAATATCGTTTTTGGACATTTGATGCCCAATTTGGATACCCTATCTTTGAAGCCATTTTTATTCGAATTAACTAGTTAAATGGGAATGTAGGATATATGGTCAAAAATATTATTCCCAGACCATTCAAACAGTGTATGTTGTTCCCTTTAACTCCATAGGAATGAGGAGATATGAAAGATTTCATCAAGAAGACCCAACCAATTTTACAAATTAGCCCCATAAACACTATAGATAAAGGGCATATGAGTGCATTTGAACACCACCCAAGCTAGAAGATATCTGACGTGCACAAGAGGAGCTAAGGAATATTTTTGGGGTGGTTCTTGGATTTTAAAGTTGGAAGGAAATATAAGATTTATGGGGTGAACAAGTCATCTTAGCACTTTTGTTATAATTTTTCTTTTGAGATTTATCAAACCATGAAACTTAGAGGCTCTAGAGAAAATATCATCTTGTACATTTGGTTAAAATTTTAGACTTTTGATTGCTATAATTTCAGAGATATGCTCTGAGGATGTTAGGCTTCCTTAATGCTCCAGAAATTTGCTTCAAATAGGTCAACTCAAAATTTTCACTATAACTTTTCTTTAGGGATGTTTCAAACCACAAAACCTGGAAAATATATATATATATATATATATATATATATATATATATAAGATCTTCATGTAGATGTGGTTAAAATTTTAGACCTTGGTTTTCAATTATTTCAAAGATATGCTATGAGGAAGTTAAGCTTCTAAAATACTCCTAAAATTTGCTTCAAATAGGTTAACTTGGTATTTTTTCTATAACATTATTTTTGTGATATTTTAGACTGTGAAATTTAGAGGAGACATAGAATAAATCTCAAGTCACCTATGGTATAATTTTTAGTCCTTGTTTCACTATAATTTCAAAGAAATGATCTGACGAAATTAGTGTTCCTAAATGTTCTTGAAACATGCTTCAAACATGCCAGCTTGGCATTTTTTCTTTAACTTTATTTCTCAGGTGTTCCAAATGATGCAATCTATAGGAGACAAAGAAGAGATCTCAAGATACATGTGGTAGAAATTCCAAACCCTGTTTCACTATAATTTCGAAGATACAATCTAAGAAATTTAATGTTATTGTTCCTAAATGCCCCTGAAACATGCTTCAACTAGGTCAGCTTAACATTTTTGCTATAAATTTCTTTCTAAGATGTTTCAGGCTATTAAATCTAAAGAAGATAAAGAAGAGATCTTAGGGTGCCTATGATATAAATTTCAAGCCATGTTTTGCTATAATTTTGAAGATATGATCTTAGAAACTTAGTGTTCCTAAATGCTCTTGAAACATAAACAAAGAAAGGAATTTTTAGTGTTTTCAATATGCATAAATGTTTGAGCTAGGAAAAAGAAAATGCATGGACATACCATGGTGAATAAGATCAATAGTGGGTTTTCATGAAACTTCATCTATACCGATGGTATGGTGGAGGAACTTGGATTTTATTTTACATTAGTCTTCATTTGGTCTTGATAAGATTGTTCATTTGCATTCATCTTTATCCATCATAAAAAATTTGGTATGAATGGTATTGTTAGCCAACAGTTGGAATATTTGCATGTCAAGCTCTGAAGAACTTTCTTCTTCGTGAATTCAACATCATTTAATGTTGCACTCACTTGGTTTGGATGTTTAATTCATGGATTTTCAAAATTTAATCTTGAAAATCATTCTTTCATATTTTGACCTTTTGGATCCTCCCAGGTTCTACAAAAACTTAGAATTTTCCTACAATAAAACATAAGATGATGGAGGAAGATAGGTGATCAATCTTTCTTCTTCCAAAAAATATGTGAAACAATCACAAACAGAATAAATCAAGAAAAGATAAACGAAGAAAAAGTTATTTTTTACCTACCAAGAAGTGATGACCATCTTACACTACCTTGCAGTATTTCAATGATAAAATCTTCATTAATGTCTAATTAGAGTGATTCCAAAGCTAATTTGAAGTTGATTAATAGGGATATCTCCTATGTAAATAGGTTTGTAAAGTGAGTTTAAGAGATATGCCAAGCATGTTGAAGAATAAATTGCTTAATAAAATTGTTTGTGAATTTTTGTTTAGACCAAAAATTATTTTTTTAACTTAATTTTTTCTTAAATGATGGATTGATATGGTTCCACTTAGAGATTAAAGTAGGTCCATTTGTTTATCTTTAGTAGAAATAAATTTTAAAATTTATTTGAACTGTTATCCCAAAACTATTGTGAACATGCCCAAGAAGTAATGTTTTCACAATGTTGTTTATGGGACGTGCAGTTACTAATTTGTGAACATTTTTTTCATGTGACATCCATATGGAATTATTTAAATTTTGACTTAAACTAGACTTGAAGAGCTTTCTCCCTTGTATATAGGTTTTGAATATATATTAATTTGATATGCCAAATATGTTTGCAAACAATTAAGATGCAAAATTGTCATAGTGCATATTGCATGACCAACAACTACTAATTGGGGCGTAAAAATTTCACCCACCACCCCAATGAAGTGATTCAAATTGGGTCAAAAAATAGATCCCAAAGACTATCTCCCTTAGAGATAGGTCTTCAAAATATGTCCATTAGATCCCTCAAATCATGACTATAACAACTATATTTTTATGAGATTTTTGAAGCTAATTGTAGTACAAAAATTTTAAAATGACTTTTTTTTCCTAGCCCATAATTGAAATATGTGAGATTGTTGGCGTGTGTATTTATAATGATGTAATAAGTGTACCAAAAATTTTCACATCCCGCCTGCAAATCTTGTAATAGGCCTTTAGAAAATATGTAGCAATTTCATGAATTTGTAGCAATTTTTGCATTTTTCACTTCATTAAACTTAATTTTATTGATATGCGAGTTTGGCCAATAAGAAATTTGATTCAATTTTAATGGTAATATGAATGCATAATCAAATAAGAATTTCATGAAAGAATGTTACATTGAAAATTTTGTATGCGTAAGTGAAGAAATCTTTCATATCAAATCAAATACATCCATAAAATATGAGTTATAGAATAAGAAATTGAAATTGAAATTCATAGCATTCACTAACTTACCTCTAAGTGTTCAATTGTCCTTTAGTGAACGTTTGAGGTTCCCCCTTTTAGCTCATGAAACTTTCTTTTTGTTTTCCTCTTTCAGATACATTTCGTCTCTTGCAAGTCTTCCTACTTTCTTTTTTTTCCTCTTTCAGTTACATTTCTTCTCTTGTAAGTCTTCCTACCAATAAGTTAATGTATGAAGTGGTTCTTGCTACACCACAAGTGGGAAATGTTTAGAGTAGTTTACTAAGGAAATCTATCCTATTATCCCTAATTTTATAGATGCATCCTTAAACTAGCATTCTTTCAATTCAGTCGAGTGGAGACTCACTACGAAATCTATGTAATGAATAAGTCAAGTGTCACCATCTTACATCCTTTGCTTCCACTGAATTCAAAGTGATTTCTACATTATGCAAAAAAAAAAACAAATTACATGCTTTTTGTTGAACACAAATGGACAGCAAGAGAGATATGAAAGATAAAACATGCAAGTACAATTTTTATTGACAAATGATATACATTTATAGTACATTATGTGACCGTTGGGTTTCACATCCCAAGGTCTCTTGGACAACTTAGTCTATTCAGCTTCCACACTAACCCATTTATAATTAGGTGTCCAACATTCCCCCCCTTAATCTGAAGGGTTATGTATGAGTCCAAGAAGAGAGTTGTAATACAAAATGTGCAAATATGCATGGCAGCACTAGGTTGAATGTGCTCTATGAAATGTTGGTATAAAGGGCGGTGGTTTAAGGATGACCACCAACACTGGAACGCTTAGTGCCGGAACTCTTCCAACACTGGCAAGAAGCTGGAGTCTTCTGCTAGAGGAAGTGCTCCTATTGTTTTGAAGAGGGAAACCTTCAACCATAAAAGGGAGGTCTCACCCCGCATAAAAGGGAAAAGTTCAACCTAAAAAGGGAAGTCTCAACCTGTGATGGTTTAAGGATGACCAACAACTCTGGAATACTTAATGCAATTCCTGGAACTCTTCCAAAACTGGCAAGAAGCTAGAGTCTTCTGCTAGAAGAAGTGTTCTCAATTCTGTTCCTAGAATTCTTCCGACACTGGCAAGAAGCTGAAGTCTTCTGCTAGAGGAAGTGTCCCAGATTACCAACTGAAGGCATGTTCACGGGCATCTTTGTCTCTGGCTACAACTCTGAAACTGGTGTGGGCAGGTTGTGGCTTAGGCTCGCTTGATGTGGCTTTGAAGCTTGTAGATGACCATCATTTCCCCCCCTGTCATATACAAGGTGAGATGATGGAGAAAACTCAGCTGCAAGACTTTTCAATACTCTAGAACAAGTTCTGATATGTGTTTGGAATATCTTCTTGGTTGTTGATGCCCATTGCCAAGAAGCAATCCATCCAAGATGAATATTCATTCTTGCAGGACGTTAGTTTCTGAAGCATCTGTGTGAAGAATGACTAGTTTTATGATAGTGCTTACATGGGTGAAGATCAAAACAGTGATCTTTCAGATGGCCAACTCGATCACAGTGTTGGCATTTTACAATCTGTAGTTGTTGTTGTTGTTGTGGAAGAGAGACAGAGTCTGGAACAGCTAGAGGTGAACTGTCATGAGAAGCAGGTGAACTGTCATGAATGAATCCAGCACTCTGAAACTGAATGGGCTTGGCATAGTCTGGAATATGAAAGGACAAGTCCTTGTTATATCCAAGACCATTTCTGTGCTTGTTGTGGACAAGTTGTTCCCAAGGTCTCATGATGGGCTTGGGAAGTGCAAACTGAGTTTCTGCATCTGCATGTACAACTGCTGCTTTATTTGAATGAACTGTAACATTATTGACTTGTTGTTGATGGGTTGCAGTCTTAACGTTCTGAACAGAAACAAGTTCAGAATGATGTCTATTTTGACGTAGTTCTGATACCATGTTAAACACAAATTAGTAGATATGCAATTATCAGTCCCCAAAATGGCACCTCAACATTTGTTTATGATGTACACTGCCCAGGAAATGGAAGAATAGATTCCCTCTTCACCACAGTCCTTGTATCATGATCAAACCACACTCATTCACCTTCTAAGATAGCATACAATCCCTTCAATGCAGCTACAAGAATAATAGAAGGTGGAGACACGCAAAGAATACTTTAATCCATGAAGAGGGATGAACCTTCAAGGTTTCAAACTATATAACAGTCCACCACAGAGAGCGTATGTAGAAGAACTAAAGAATATAAGAGCCAACAATATTTTTCATTTATTAGATATGCAATAAAGCTGACCTTTGCTATCACTATCTTCACCACTATTTTGCTTCTCCATAATGTTGGGCATCCTCCTGCAAACAAAAGGAGTTTGACCTCACTGATTTCTCTTTAACAGGTTCCAGAACTATGAATTCAATACCGTGTGAGTACTCCACACTGCCCAACAGTCACATGGTATTGATATTCTCATCAACTTCTTTTCAAGCTTATAGCTTAAAATAGTCCTCCAGTAAAGCTAAGTGTGCACAGTACCAGGTTATATTTCAGTATAAACGAGCCATCAAGTACATGAAAACTCCCGTATGCCAAGCTTAGAGCATTTTAACTTTATATTTTCCAGAAGCTAAATGAATCGAGTAGCGATGTTATTTAAAAGAAAACTTTCGTATGCCAATTTTGCACTCGCCGAGCTTAATAATTCCAGGACAATTTGGCCCAATAAGTCGAGTCTTAGATTGCTTGTTTAAAGATGCCTTTACACGTACCATATCATGCTAGGGAATGCCCTAAGTAATTCAGACAACCAAGTCCAGATCAGCATTCATTGCTTCCAAAATAGCTGCAGCAGCGAATGGTGGTGGTACATAAATGACTGATGCATTTGCCTTTCAGGCGGTGCTGTAAGTCCAGCAATGAATGAAACAATAGGCTTTTGTGTTCCCCTCTCCTTAATAAATGCAGCAGCATCCTCCGCTACGGTTCCTCCAATTTCTCCTATCAGAACGATGCCTTTAGTCTGAGGATCTTCCACAAAGCGCTTCAAACAATCTACAAAATTTGTCCCATTGAAAGGATCACCCTTTAATCATTTCTGGATCATCGCTCTTAAAGCTTTACTAGAACCAGCGAAGCTTGAAACCGGCTCAATTTCACGACTTCCTCTTTTAGCAAAACTCTCAACCATGCTCTTCAATCTTTTATGTTCACAAAGGATTGTTTGTAGAGTCAAGCTACTTCCGTCCAGCAATTTCGAACCAATGCTCTCGAGCCTTCGCAAACCAAGGAATCTTGCAGGGAAAAGCGCCTATTGATCTTTAGTATTCAAGCACTTTCAAGCCATCCATCTGAAACTTTAATCTTACTCGCGACCATTCAACGTTCAATAAACCATTCAAATGTTGATACCACGGACAGCATTACGAAACGCATTCAAACTTTCCACCCGTTACAGCAATTCTAAGGAGAGAAGCATCCTTCTAGAATCGCCCTGCTCAGAGGGACAGTTGCTCGGCCCCAACCGTCATTTCTTTATTTATAGTCTATTTCACTTGCAAGAATATTCTGGTGCCAGAAATCCTACACGCAGTAAATTACCTCTCGCGTTTAACGATCTTTGCATCAGTCAACCATTAGAAATAAATAACCTTATTCCAGGCCAGAGAATATAAATTGTCAAGTGAGATTCATGGAAACGATCTGAAATCTGAAGCACGGGATAATATGAACTCAAACACTTTATACACGATGATCACAGCTTTTTTCGAGATACACGAGGGCTGAAATTTTTATACCATTTTAATAGATGAGGTTGTTGTGCGGTGCATAAATATATGGGTGCATAGATATATGGCTACTTGCAGTAAATAGTTCGAAGTTCTATCTATCATTTGTAAAAAAAAAATTGTGTTTGCAGCACTTTTTTTTTTATGTCACCGTGCTCAAATGTTTGTGTGACCATTACTTCTAGAGAAGAAGAGCTTAGGAGTCAATCAGAGAGCTGAACAGTCATTCAATAAACCAAACATCGATAACACTAGACAGTGTTACCAAACGCATATACCACTCAAACATTAAAGCAATACAGGTATCTCTGCGTGGTGCAGCAGATTCATTCAACATCGTTCAAATGATTCAAAACCGCATTCAACTTCTAACATAACGCATTCATTCAACATCATTAATATTCAAAAACCATACGCATACCATTCAACTTGCGTATCTCTACAGTGGCCTCAGCGCCAAAACCATGTCAGGCCTCAGCACTAAAAGAGGAAATGACAGAATGGACAGATGTGCAGTGCTGGCAAAGGTATGTTATTTTAGGTCTGAGGGGAATAAAGGCAGAGTCAGAGGTCAGGTAACGTAGGACTGACATATATATAAAGACCAAAAAACAAGTGGCTCAAATTGGAGCAGAACCAGCAATCGTCCGCTTTGATACCATGTTAAACACAAATGGACAGCAAGAGAGATATGAAAGATAAAACATGCAAGTACAATTTTTATTGATAAATGATATACATTTATAGTACATTATGTGACCGTTGAGTTTCACATCCCAAGGTCTCTTGGACTACTTAGTCTATTCAGCTTCCACACTAACCCATTTAGGATTATGTGTCCAACACTTTTAAAATAAGATACTACAAAAATTTCTAATCCCTTTAGCATTTCTCCAACAATAATGCCAAAATGTCATGTAATGTATTTGCATAAATTGTGTAACATTTTATTATCAATATAAAGTACATAAACTTGTGAAATGCAAACTTTGTATGTGCAGAATTAGATTATTTATAGAATGATTTAACTAAAATGCTTAAAGTTTATTCTACTAATGCTTAAACTTGGGAAATTGCATGAAGTAAACAAAGCCAAAAACAAATCCATCATTGAATGATATTTTATTATAACCATGAGTGTTGTAAATCTAGTTGTAGTTGTGTTCAATATTCAAGATCTGAACCTTCTACAACAATACTCCATTCGATATATTTTCATGATATAATTCAATGAATAGATATTAAAATTCAAAATGATAAAACAAAATAACCATAGAAATAAAACACACACAACACTCATCCATCAAAAGCAAGCTTATTCATTCATGGAAATGATCAAGTACTTGAACATTGATTGTGCTACTAGGAGCCCATTGTCACCAAGTTATCTCTTGGTAAGATTGAGGCCTTTCTTCTTTCCATAAATCATTGCTAATAAAGAAAACTAATATATGAGCTGAAAGTAATTATCAAAAAAAACATACTTTCATCAATGTAAAGACAATTATAAAATCTACTTGCATAAAGAAAAAATAAAGCAAAAGACCACCAAGATTATACATGTTTCATTAGCAAAATGATCAACCATTAAAGATTAAAAGAAAATGATCAATGGATGAAGTAATCAAAAGAATTGAGTTGAAAAATTTTAGGTGGGGTCCCAAGCTAGTAGACTTAAGGGGGTTGTTAAGGCTTCAAGGGGGTCATAGAGCCAACTTTAATAATTGAGTGCATGCCCCACTTGCAGAAAAATGGTTAGCTACTATGCTATAACATTTTGGTCAAGTTTAGGTTTAACTCCGCCTCATGGTGACAAGATCAAAGTCATATGATGATGGTAATGAGGGCTAATGTTGCCAAAGCAATGTTTCTAGTTGAAACTGCTCATGACAAAGTAGGTAAGAAAATTAAGTTGATAACAATTAGAAAGATCTCTATGTATAGAATGGTGTCAAACAATTGGGACTTTGTCCACTAGGTCTTTACCTCTAAATGGTCATTTAATGCCCTAAATGGGTTATGAAAGTTCTAAGACTCCAAATCACCAAAATAAAACTTACCTGTAAAATGGACCCTATAAGTCAATCACTTTTTTTTCACTCAAAAAAATATCAAAATAGATATCAGATTACATAATGAGACATTTCAAATCAAATGTAATTATTCTTACAACATAAACCAAACAAAAAAAATAATTTTATATATGCATATGTATATATAAACATAAACATATAGATGGAGATAAAGCACAATAAATTATATAGCTAGAAAGTAGTATGTATTATGTCCTTGATAACTCTTTGATTACAATGAAAAACGATGCGCGCACACGCACTCTTATAGAAAGTGGAGGTAATTATAACTATTGTAACTACCTCTATCAATTGATCAACCCAAGTATTTAACTGACTCCTATACATACACTCCAGTCAACTCTTCGTTTTACTCGACTCTTCTTTGTTGAATAGTCAACTAAGGGCTCTATAATAGTGCACAATCAAACCATACCACTTCCTATATACATGAAGGTGACAAAGATCCTAAGATGCATTTAGTTTATTTGTGAAAAGATGGAGCTCTTCAACCACAATTAATGAAAGAAATAAAATGGCATAATTTGTTGGCACCTTGAGACATAGTTGGTTTATGAACTTCATTAATAAGTAAACAAGAACATGGGATCAAGAAATATTTCATGTCCTGCTTCAAACACCAGATGCTATGAATTGCAACACAGAAAATGAAAGAAATAAAGTAGCAATCTCATGAATATGTAAGAGATTATGATAAGACATTCAAAGAATTGTTAATTAAATCCCATATGTGACAGACTACGAATAGCTGGAAAAAATGGTTTGTTGTTGAAATCCTTCAAAATATAAGAACACCTCTTAGAATGCATGAAACATAAACATATGAATAAGCTTTGATTGAGAAAAATAGAAACCCATGAAACAGTGGACCAATTTCACCAGTGAGAAAGACGGAACGGAAACTTGAGAAGAAACAAAAATCCATCTAACAAATGACCATACTATCAAAAAGAAGACTTTTGTTCCACCAACTGTATTTTTGAAAGCCACATAAAAGAATATTTCCCTTTCAAGGTATCAGAGAGAAATACTCCTAAATATGTAAGAAAAATAGACTGATTTTTTTTCTGAAATATGTAACACGCTCGCTACTAAAAACGGATCTAACATAAAGATTGCAATAATATTTTCTTAGAAGAAATGAAGTTGTTTATACAGGGATGTCAATCACAAATCAAAAATGGTAATTCCCAACAAAATCTAACTTCATAGTTTCAATTCAGCATTCAATAAAGGGAATTCCCAACTAAATCTAACATTATAGTTTCAATTCGGCATTCAATATTAGGTTGCAACTCATATTAGAAGTAATGATGACATTGTTTGCGGCAGAATGATTTCATGATCATGATTTCATAACCATTTCCACTTTGACAGCCACAGTCAAACCCGTACTTCCAGTAAGACTAACAACTCATTTTCACTCATGACATGATTCCTTCAACAAGTATTGCTTACCAATCGTCACTATGTTCACAAAGCTGCCAACAAACATATTGAACACAGGCAATTTCTGTTACATAGACTGACAAAGTTCAAGAACACTACAAGTCAACAAGGTCAGTCTACAAATGGACTCACCCGGCAACTACACCAAAACAATGACTGATATCACCACAATACTCTGCCTTGAACATACATCCAAATAACTTCACTAACCAGAAGATTTTTCCACTTAGTAGAGGCAGTAGTACCAAGCCCTCAACAAATGAATCAGACAACTACAGAATTAGAAAAAGAGAAATGAATGGGTCAATATGTGATAGTTGACAATGATTAGTTTTCTTTTGACAAGAGAGTGCTAAAAACATTACTGCCAGCAATTCCAAACACAACAATTTTAATTCCAAAAATGACCATTGCTGACAAGATTCACTGTAATTTCTCTACCATTTGGCAATGCAGCATATAAATCCTAGAAGCCAAGTTGTTATAACAACCTTTATAACAACCCAAGTAAACTCCAGCCTGGTATTAAGAGCTTACTTCATTCTATACTTCCTTTGCATAGAACAATTCTGAGTTCTATCAAGTGGAAATTATTGTTCTCTTAGTTCGCATACTCGAGGAATTATTAGCATCGATAAAATAGTGGAAAAAGCATTTTTCATTTCCAATTCTAAGTCCATGCCCAATATCATCCCTAACAGAATTCCTAATTCGAAATTAGTTCAGTACTGATATTTTCAAACGCAATAGGGTTGGGTTTATATCTATGGTTCACTCTTTGTTGCTGTCAACAGAGCATATCGGTATATTCTCTTCAAGAAGAGATTTGCTGACTTGTTGAAATGCACCATAGATCCTCAAATTGTTTTTCCAAAGAAATCTTCTCTAGGCTTAAATCAAATAGATTTTAATATCAGTTTCCTAACTGCTAGCCACCAATTCATAAACTTTATCTCAACAGAATTGGATAAGAGATCAAAGTGTTGTGCAAGCATTTTCACTAGCATTAACATGTCTCCGCTACATCAAGGAAACAATTCACAATGTTAACTATTAACCAAACAACGAGCAAGAAACAAACAGAGTAATTAGTTAAGCAATCCATCAAACACTTGGTAATCATCTTAGAAAAAATAAATATCAGCAATATTTAACTACTCAATTGATCATTCAATTTGAAATGAGTTCGTCCTCCCTCGTTGAGCGTTCTCCAAGCTATTACAGGTTCAGAAAAATCATTCCCATCAAGGCTATAAAACCCATGCATAGAGAAAGAAGGTTCAATGGTTTTAATAACTGCCCTCTCTTGTATTTCCAATTTGCCTTGCAAACTTTATCAACTGAGAACAAGGCAATCTCAATAAACAAACTACTATAGGAAATGTGATTTGCAATAATAATTCATTCTACCACTGCCAAGTCACAAAAGACAAGAAAAAGGGCTTTGCTACTTGGGTTATATTACCAATTGGCAATTTATCAAACTGTAGATTTACTCCACAAATCATTTTAAATATTCACATAAGTAATACAACTTTCCATTAGCATCCAAACAGGTTTATTCAATCAATTTGATTTGGATATCCATATACATGATGGGAGTTCTCTCATCATCTAAAAGAATTGAGTCCTTCAATTGAATGTTGTTGCCCATAAAAATTATGAGATTTCTCTCACTATACCAATTGTGCCATTAAGAGATTGCTATAATGAGAAAATATTACAAATGAGATGATTCATTTTCATTTCACAAAGCCATGGCACACTGCCCCGCTTTGGATTGTTCACTATTTAATTTATAACACAACATTATAAGAATTAAATTCTTTGAGACAAAATAAAGTTTGAAAGATAAGCTCAGGCTGCAACTTAAAAAGTAATTTACTAGGCTTGAAATTCTTGGCATTTAAACATACAGGCCTCTGCAATTTAGCATCCTAAAGTAGCCATTAAACCACTAATGACATATGGCCAATATAACGCACGTGGAAGTGAAGGTACAAGAAAAAGCATTAACATCCCTCATCCATCTCCCCCTTTTATCAAAAATTTAAACAGGAGTTACCATTTCTCTAATCAGTGGCATTATTATCAATTTTCACAAACAATGGCAAGAAAATTCCTTCCTTAAAGCAACTACACAACCTACATAACACTAGGAAGAACTAATACAAGGAAACTCAGATAGAAGGTGAGGCCTATTTTCTCCTTGATTATGAATTGCAAATACAAAGAAAGGAACACTCACTATGGAACAATAAACAATACAATAAGAAGGGAACCCCTTCCTATCCTAGCAGCCCGAATTTTAACATGGCCTGATAGCAATCAAGGGTTGTGTTTAGGGTTTTTGCATGCCTTAACCCCCAATCAATATTAGGTTTTTCGAGCCTCTAGAATCTTACTGAAAATCCACATATGACTAGCTCCACATATGTGAGTTGTGAGATTATGTGGCATCCACTTGATATCATGGTGGTCAACAAAATAGATCAACTTGCAGGAGGTATAACTTTTGCATTCAATTCCAATTTGTTGGACAATGGGTTGTCATTGATGACAACCAATGTCATGTCATTGATGTCAAAGGAGGTACAATGTCTTGGACGTCAAAGGTGGTATGACTCCTTGGAAATCATTGAGCATTTGTTGACATGTCATTGATGTCAGACGCTGTGATACCCTCAAGATCATTGAGCATTTGCTGACATGGCATTGATGTCAAAGGAGCTATGATACCTTGGAGATCATTGAGCATTTGTTGAAGTTATGACGATTAAATGAATATGCAGAAGGTTTGAACTTTGGATGGATAGTCCCCTCTAAGATCTTTCTAACAATATACTATACTTGGTCAAACTCTCTGAAATGAGAAGATAAGCTAATTTGAAAGTGCACATTTGTGAAAAGGGGTCAAATCCCAAATTTGTTAAAGATCGTGCAACTTCAGGGCAGATTCATGCATTTGTGAGCAATCGGCAATTGTTGGCACGTGAACATGTGCATTGTTTAATGCATTTAACCACTGCACAACTCCGAGCGTATCCAATGGTTATGGATGGTCTATGGTTAAAACATGGTGGATGAAACGCAAACCTATGCAATAGTTAATGGAGCCTCCCCCCATTGCCTTCCGACCTCCTCCATGTAGAACCTCTCCATCCAATAAAAACATGGCATGTCGAAACCAGGTGGACAACATCGACCCTCAAGCTAACATGTCACATGGATTGATGACGTAGCAAGTGGAACCAATAACAGATTGACACGTCGATAGCTAACACATGGATGCAAAGTATGACATGGATGACATAGCAAGTGCACTCAATGGCACGTTAACAGGTGGTGGTGTTGACACCTAATCATGGGAATTGAGTGAACAATTGTAAATAGTGTAAATAATAAATAATGGAAAAGGAAGAGTCATCGGGAAACGAAACCCAAGAGTCACTCCCTCATGTATAACAATGAGCAATCTAAGTGAATAAACATATTTCATTTGAGGAGTTACCTCCTGGCCTGACATGGTATCAGAGCCAGCACCATTTTTGGCTTCCCTCTCGGCTCTTGTAACTCCCTTCTACCATTTCTACAGTCTATCATATTCTTTATCCTGCATTAGTATTATTATCTTTGTTTTCCTATTGCATTCTCAATGTTGCTCCCCTACCTACCCAGGCCAACACTGCTTTGCAATTACCGTTACTCTGCCTGCGGGTTTGAGGTGTTGACAAACCTGTTAATGCATGAACAAGGTCGCCCAAGTCTCGACCTTCCTTCCTCCTACGCACTTTGGCAGTGCTCAGACACAGTCCTCCGTGTTACACAGTCCACAACACATCACTCCACTGCATTCAACCTCGGTCCCTCCTCACAGCCTATGCCCAGTTTTTGATCCTGCATTCCTCCGTCGTCCAAAAGGCTGAGCACTATGCGTGGAGTGGCACAGCAAATAGAGCTCTGGAGTGGCGCAGCAGATAGAGCATTGGAGTGGCATGGGAAAGGCGACGTGGTTTCCATAGCCAAGCACTCATACCGCCGCTCGGTCCATCGAACTGTTTGTGGTATTTCATTATAACGTTGTTTGGTACTCCAGTTTCGGTGCAGCAGTTTGTGTGTTTGGTTTATGTTTATTACCTCCACTGTATAATGTATTCACCGTTTAATACCTCCATTGAATAACGTATTCACCGATTGTTTATGTTTAAAACCGCTCTCCACATACCTATACTGCTTAACCGTCGCTCCCCCGTACGCTTCTAGCGTTTGTAACATCATCGCTCCCCCATATGCTTCTAGCATTTGGAACACCGTCGCTCCCCCACACATATGTTGTGCCTCTTCATTACCACAGAGTTAAAATTGTTGGTAGAGATGTAATAACGTTGTCCGGTTACGTTGAACGTTGTCCGGTTACCTCCTCCTATCCAGTTAATACACAGTTTTTGTGTATGCACAGTTTTGTTGCCTTCCAATACCACTGTGGGATACCACTTATTTCATAGCCATGGGGCCTCCCTCATATAATCCCTCCCCCATTTAACCATCTCCCCATATAAACCTCCCTCACATAATACCTTTGTTTTCATATATCAGAATCAGATTTTTTTTTACCATTAGGAGTAAAATTTTGCAGCAAAAGAATTTTTTTTCCCATAGTACAGATTTTACAATGCATTCATTGATATATATTGTAGGAGTGGTTCTCACCGGGAAGGAGAACTATCCAGAATGGTCGCGGAAAATCAAACACACTCTCATTTTTAATGAGCTATGGAAAGGAGTGTGTGTTGGTGAAGGAGACAAAGAACCAGAAAAGCCTACCTCTGACAAGGGATTTTCCATTTGGGAAAATAAGAACAGCAAGGCTTATGCTCTGATTGCAGCATTAGTAAATGAAGAGGTGAGTTGCCATATTTTGCCATTTTCAAATGCTTTTGAAGCCTTACAAAAACTGAAGGAACTCTATGACTCACACTCCGCACTTGAAGTTGTTCAACTCATGATTAAATTGTTCAGTGTTGAATTACAAAATGATGATCCTCTTGCTCTTGCATCATAAGTAAAATCTATTATGCATGATATCAAAGCCACTAATGTTGAACTAGACATTCCTCTGATAGCTTTTGTCAAGGCACTTTATCCCACTTACTCAAATTATCTTGAGTCATTGTAAGCAAACAGAAACCTCAAAGAAATTACCTTTGACGCCCTTGTGAATAAATTCGCTAAGAAAGAGAAAGCTTTTGGGAAGAAGACAGCGCCTCGGTCTTCTGAAGAGGCTGTGTGTCTTGCACATAGAGAAAATAATCTTGTTCAAGATTCTTCCAGAGGAAGAGGTGGTCGAAGAGGAAGAGGAAAGCAAGGAAGGCTAACACTGCACAGAAAAACAAAGCTTCATGCACTCACTGTAAAAAGGATGGGCATGATGATGAGCACTGTTGGATTCTGCATACAGAGCTGAGACCTAAGAAGTCCAAGGGCAAGAAGAAGAAGATTGTTGCAGCTATTCAGAAAGATTTGGGGTCAGACTCGGGAGATGAAACAACCATTGCAGCCACAGGTATTAAAAGTAAGAGTTCTAAAGCATCTACTAGTAATTATGCTCAATCTATTATTGATGAAGAACATGAGAGAAAAAGACATGAGCTTTTCCATATTCGAGTTGTTTCCAAACATCAAAAGATTGATACTTTGTTTGATAGTGGCTCACAAGTAAATTTGATTTCTAAAGCAATTGTAAAGAAATTGGGATTCGCAACTACACCTCACAGAAACCATACCCATTAGGATGGTTGAATGATAAAGCACAACTACAAGTGACTAGACAGTGTAAACTCAAGTTTTCTTTCGGGTCAGCATTTGTAGATGAGGTTGAGTTAGACATAATTCCTTTGGATATATGTGGAATTTTTTTAGGGAGTCCTTACTTGTATGATAGAAAATCCATTTTCTATAGAGCTGAGAACAACTATCTACTTGTAAAAGATGAAATCGAATACTTTGTAAGAGCTCATAAGCTCAAGAATAATTATACTCTCATAAACTCAGGGCAGATGAAAAGAATGATAAATTCGTACAAACAATTCTTACTAATTGTTGTAAAGGAAAAAAAACCTGATAAAACCAATATATTTGAGGGTTGTAATGCTAAGCAGCAAGCTGATATAGAAAAGGTTGTTTCAAAGTATGATGTCTTGTTTCAAGAACCTAAAGGTCTGCCACCCAAAAAGAAAATAGTACATGATATTATTTTGCAGCAAGATGTTTCATTGCCTAACATTGGAATGTACAGGTTGTCTGCTTTAAAGAATGTTGAAATCAAGAAGCAGGTGCTTCGAGAAGGGGTTTATCAGGCCTAGCACATCACCATGTGGATCACCAATCGTTTTGGTGAGAAAGAAAGGTGGCTCGTGGAGAATGTGCATTGACTACTGAGCACTGAATAAGATAACAATCAAAAATCGTTATCCCCTTCCTCTCATAGATGATCTTTTAGATCAATTGAAGGAAGCTAATTATTTCACCAAGCTGGATTTGCACAGTGGATACCATCAGGTCAGAGTTGCAAAGCAAGATGCATGGAACACTGCTTTCAAAACAAAGCAGGGATTGTATAAGTGGTTGGTTATGCCTTTTGGCTTGACCAATGCCCCTGCTACTTTCATGAGATTAATGAATGATGTACTCAGGCCTTTTCTTGATGATTTTGTTATTGTGTATCTGGATGACATTCTAATTTTTAGAAAAACGTGGGAGGAACACTTAAAGCATGTTAAGCAGACATTAGATGTTTTGAAAAGAGAAAAACTTTATGTTAAACTCTCAAAATGTGAATTTGGCAAAACGCCTCTAAATTATTTGTGTCATATAGTAGGGGGTGGTGAATTGAAAATAAATCCCTCTAAAGCGGCAGTCATTGTAAACTGGCCTAAACCCAAGTCTGCTACAAAAGTGAGAAGCTTCTTAGGAGCAGCACAATATTGGAGGAAGTTCATCTCTATTCAATTGCAGCTCCCTTACATGCTTTGACAGGATTGAACAAGGTGTTTCAGTGGGGAGGCAAACATCAGAAAGCCTTCGACACCTTGAAAGAAAAGATTAGTACAGCGTCTATACTAGCACTGCCTGATCTACAAAGACCATTTGAGATCCAAACAGATGCTAGTGACTATGCCATGGGAGCAGTGTTGACATAGCACGGTAAAACCATATGTTATCATTCTGAGACTTTTAATCCTGCGGTAGTTAACTATCCTACATATGATAAAGAATTGTATGCATCAGTTCAGAGTGTGAAAAAGTGGAAACATTACTTAATGGGCAAAGAGACAATAATACAAACTGATCATCAGCCACTTCAATATCTACACTCCCAAATTAAATTGCAGCAATCAAGGCACTACAGATGGATGGCTTTTCTACAACAGTTTCATTTGGTCATCAGATATAAAAAGGGCATACATAACAAAGTTGCAGACATGTTATCTAGACCCATTATAAATGCATTTACTATACTTGAGCATAATTTTGTACTACATGAAAGCTACATTGAACAATATGCTCAAGATATAGACTTTAAAGATGTATATGCAACTTTGAGTCAAGGAAAAAGGGTAGAAAAATTGGATTATCATGTGAAGGACCGACTCTTATATCATTGTGGGAAACTCTGCAGTCCACAAACAAAGAGAGTAAAGATAATCAGAGAGGCATACACTTCTCTGATATCAGATCACTTTGGGGTAAGTAAAACAGTTGCACAGCTGCAAAGATTTTGCTATTAGCCAAAAATGAATAAGACGGTTTCTAGATATGTGAGAGGGTGTACTATGTGTACCAAAAGCAAGCCCAGCAATAGAAAACTAGGCTTGTACACTCCATTACCAGTTCCTTCTCACCCTTGGGAAAGTGTTTCCATGGATTTTGTTTGGGAATTGCCTAAGTCTAGAAAAGGTCATGATTATATGTATGTGGTTGTGGATAGGTTCAGCAAAATGTGCATTTTGATGCCTTGTAATAAGCATATTATAGCTGAACAAACTGCAAAACTATTCTTTGAACATGTATGGGTTCATTCTGGGTTACCCACTTCTATTGTATCTGATCGAGACACCCGATTTGTGGGGAAGTTTTGGTCAAGTCTGTGGGAGCTGATGGACACCCAACTGAAGAAAAGCACAGCTTTTCATCCACAAACCTATGGCCAGACAGAAGTCGTTAACAGGACAGTGATCCAGCTACTCAGAGGATATTGTAGCCAACATCCTAAGCTTTGGGATGAACACTTGTGTTATGTGCAGCATGCTTACAACAGAGCAAAACATTCTTCTACACAGAGATCTCCTTTTGAAACCTGTTTTGGTTTCACACCAAGGTCTCCTTTGGATTTTGTCTTTGGTAAAGATACCACTGTTGATGGACACAGTGATGTGAACAAGGCAACTAGGTTCACTGAATAGATCCAGGAGATCCACCAGGCAATACAGGAACAGCTGGAAAAGAACCAAGCCAAATACAAGACAAGGCATGACAAGCATCGGGTGGAGCATAGTTTCCAAGTTGGTGACCAGGTCTGGCTGTATATCAGCAAGGACAGGATGCAAGGTGAAGGTAAAAAGCTAAAGCCTATCAGGCATGGACCCTTCAAGATACTTGAGAGGATCGGTGAAAATGCTTTTCGCTTTGATCTACCAGCTTACATGCACATCTACTCAGTCGTAAATGCAGATTGCTTGAGATTGTTTGAACCTTCAATGATTGAGGATCCTAAAGAGCAAAGTCAATTGCCTTCTATTGATGACCTGCTACCTAAATATCTGAATGAATTGCAGGAAGACACAGTCTTGGACAAGAAGGTGAGGACAACGCGCAGAGGAAATGTTAAGTACCTCAAAATCGGACTCAAAGGTTCGAAGTCGAGCAGTGCAAAGTGGATTGAGATTGGGCAAGTGAGACAGCAGTACCCTCACTTAGTCGATGCTTGAAAAAAAACCAACTTTTGGTGGTCCAAAAGCTTTTCAATGGGAAGGTCGTGATCCGAATTGGATCCATAAAGAATAATCGGAAGAACCATGGCAGTACCAGGTTGGGACAGACCTCAAAGAATTAAGAGCAGTGATCAAAAACACCTCTAAACCAGTGGCAGTTGGCAGCCAGCATGGAACGACGAGGACCTCGGTCAAAGCACGCTGACCGAGGCCCATGGAGACTGCGTAGGAGGCGAAATTTTCCCCTGGGAAGCCCGGATCGGGAAATAGAGGGAGTTTTTGATGGCGCGATTAGCGCTAAGCTGGGCGAAAACCCTCGAAATGGAGAGGCCCCGAGCGCTTGGTCGC
The DNA here is from genome assembly GCA_000404065.3 of Pinus taeda. NCBI lineage: Eukaryota > Viridiplantae > Streptophyta > Pinopsida > Pinales > Pinaceae > Pinus > Pinus taeda. Next base: position 47,319 of record APFE031146664.1, read on the forward strand.
ATGAGAGCCGAGAAAACCATGGGGAGGAAGACTAAAGGCAAAGGCGGGACCCGTGCTCCAAAAAATGGCGGTATTGATCGGGGGCATCCTTGGGCAGTAAACAGATTTGATGAAGCGATTCCACTCAGCGCTCGACGCGTGGCAAGCGGAGAAGAGAGAAAACCGCCGCTCATTGCGCACTAATGGTCGAGCAAGTCAACCGCACGAAATGAGCGGATGGCGTTGGATCTGGGGGATCCAAATCTAACGGTTGATATCGAGCCCGACAATAAAACCGGATGTAACGAGCGACTGAGCCGTGATTTAAAAGAATTTGAGGTCCGGTTTGACCGCCAAGGTGGCAAATGACTCATTCCCCGACGTAACTGAAGAACCGAACCGACGAAGCAAGCTGGCACAGTTCGCAGGAGGACAAGTGGCCACTCCCTGTGAGTATGATGATGACGCCGAGACAGGGAACTCCAAGCGCAGCTGTAGCAAGCGATCCGACGGAGTTGGAAGAGGAATCGAACAGCCATGAGCTCGAATGGCTTCAAAGCCATGCACAAACCAGCAGAAAGGACACACCCACACCCACACACACGGAAGAACAGAGAAAGCAGATAGAGAGAGCAAAAAAAAGCAGTAAGAAGACAGAGGGTCGAGCTAACCAAAGGCAACGTCGAGCACCAGAGGGCTTGAGAAATTCAAGCATCCCTGAAGGGGATCTGTCAGGACCGAGCACCACATCGGGCTCCTTCCATTGACCCGAAAGGTCAAGAAGCTGGTAAGGCCAAGAGTCTGTGTACTCTAGTGGCTTGGGAAATCCAAAATCCACCCTGCCAAGCTATCATGTGACATGAGACTCACATTGAGCTCCTTCTTTGTAATTCTCTGCTTTAAGACACAATAAAAAAAGCCACCACTGAAAGCTAGACCGGAGATGTAGCCCTAGAAGATAGGGTGAACTCCTTATTAAGTTATTGTGTTCTTATATTTGCTTACTGTGTTTTTCTGTTGTCTTCCATTGTCAAGTGTCTATGTATATGCAATATGATCGATCCGTTGCTTAAATAACCTAGACACACACACCAGCACATGAGTCTGTAATACCTCTATTTAATAATCCTTCACTGAGATCACTCATAGGGTGATTATCAGATCAGTGTAGGGGGTATGCACCATTACTAAACCTTTGGTAAAGGTTCTTCGATTAGTTGATGGTGAGAAGCCCGCAATGGGCTATTTGTACGAGGCCATGGATAGGGCCAAAGCATCCCTTCGAGCCTACTATGATGATAAGGGAGATGAGGGGTTTCAGAAAAATTCTTCCTATGGGAAGTGATTGATGAACGATGGAACAACACACTCCATCATCCCATTCATGCTACAGGGATCTACCTGAACCCCGCATTTCCTTACCCATGTGGTTCATATTTGATGCTGAGATCATGGATGGATTCTTAACCTGTGTTTAGAGAATGGTGCGATCTCTAGCAGAACGTGCAGAAATCTCCAAAGAAATGGAGATATACAGGATGGCAGGTGGCACATTTGGCTTTGAGATGGATGTGACAGATAGGACGACTAAAATGCCAGGTATTTTTTAGTTTGTTTCAAATTTCATTATCTCTTCAAGTTCATAACTTCATACTTTGCTTCAACTTTCAAATTTCATTTTTTTTTTATGTTTATTTCATTTGTAATTTTGTTGTAGATGCATGGTGAAGAATCTATGGTGCCAGAGTACCCCATCTGCAAAAGCTTGCCATTCGAACCCTCAGCCAAACATGTAGCTCCTCAGGATGCGAGCACAACAGGAGTGTATTTGAAAAAATACACAACAAGAAGCAAATTTCTAATTAATTTTTTGAATTCATTAAACAATATTTTTTTATAATTGTTATTTTATGATCTTTGTATAGGTTGGAGTCCCAGCGACTTAATGACATGGTCTATGTCTGTTAAATTAGCAACTAGAGCCAAACTCCATGTGCGTCAGCTTATTTATGGCAGTTGATATTTTTATTGGATCCCTCTCGTCGAGAGGTGTAGGATTGATCTAAAGATCATTCGATTCCGATAAGTATTTATGAAGATATGAATTTATCTTAATTATGGATTTATTATCTAGCCGACCAGCAACTTATGTAGGCTCAAGAAGCCCAAACGTCATGTCTATTCAATCTATACGTCTTTGGTATAAGTAGAAGAGGATTTGATGTCATTTGGACACGATTCTTGAGTGATCTCCTCCTCTCCACGTCTTGGGTTTTTGGAGGAGGAGTGAGACACCAAGAGAAACACACGTTGGCCCAAAAATGATGCCCTACCTTCGCAGTCATGAAAACCTACCAACGTAGATCATGGAGACACATAAAACGCAGCTAATGGAGGAAGTCTCAATGTTGTCCAGACAAGGAGGTTCTATACGTAGAGTTCAAGCCCTAAACAATGAAAGGGAGCTTCTATATGAAGCCCTAAAGGGACATCTATACGTTGTCCAGTTCAAGCGAATGAACGCAGTCAAGGCAACACATATGAACATATGAACGCAATCAAGGCACTCAAGTAATAAAGGCAGTATACATGGAACGCAGTCAAAGGATGGAACACTGTCAAGGTAGCAAGGGAACAAGCTATAATGTTAATGCAGTCACATGATGGAACGTTGTCAAGGCATCAAGGGAACACGCTATAATCACATGATGAGGCAGCAAGGGAACACGTTGTAATGTGAACGCAGTCACATGACGAGGCAGCAAGGGAACACGCTGTAATCACATGATGAGGCAGCAAGGGAACACGTTGTAATATGAACGCAGTCACATGATACAACGCACAGTAATACATGCAAGTGGATACGCAACAACTTCATGAATGGTTATACGCTGGGTAGTCACAGTCATGTATATACGCTGGTCAAGAAGTCTAGGGTGCCACTATCATCAAGCCGCAGTGATGAAGAGGTAAACGCAGTCATGGTTATATATACGCTGTGTATAATGGGATTACGTGAAACTATAGCCTAGCTGCTTTGCTAGGCTACAAGCCATAGCAAGCAGCTAAGGTTGATATGTATATAAACTCCAAAATGAAGCAACATAAGGATAGCATGGGCAGCATTATAGGCAACATGATGGGCAGCCTTATGAGCAGCATGATGTATGATACATGGAGCATGGGCAGCAGCATGATGTATGAGATCATGTGCATGGGCAGCACAGTGATACATGGAGCATGGACAGTATCAAGATAAATGTAATCATAAGTATGGGCAGTATGATGTAGATCATGGACAACATGATGTATGGGCAGCGTGATCATGAGTAGCATGATGATGCATGATGCAGCATGATGGTGCTACACGGTAAGGTGCAGCAAATGAACAAGATGCAACACGATGATAGGTGAAGGAGTCACCTTGGAGAATCAGTTGAAGCAGAATGTCTTCCACTGATCTCATCGTATACGAAATGATCTATGCTAAATCTAGATAAGTCAAAGTGTTGACTTCTGTTGTAAATGTACTATCTCTCTCTCTCTTTCTCTGCTGAACTTTGAAGAACATAAAAGAAGAATTGATCAAGGGTTTCCCCACACATTGTGCTAGTGCCACATCTTGTGTCCTCTTGTCTTGGCATGTCTTCTGCGATTTATATTTATGTTCTGTCCACAGTTTACTTATGCTGATGTGATTGCTAATATGGAAAAGAAATTAAATAAATTGCTCTAGCATAGAACATACCCAAACTTAACAGTGTCTACTACAATCTTCAATTGTGGGTGAGGCAACTTGAGAGGATACCTGATATTGAGGCCATCTCATTGGATGGGATTGACACCACTGTTGCATGGAGGGTTGAGGCCGAGAGGCCTCTCATGGAGTCTGTCGATGACTGGTTATAGCAGGAGATAGTGGAAGGCGTAGAGGGGGGGGAGGAGAAGGAGGAAGTGACACCACCTACCCAGGCTACCCCTGCCAACAGTAGAGGACGTGGTCTACCTCCTCTAGCTCCTACTTCTTCAGGTTCTAGAGCACAACAGAGTCCACTACCAACTCCACCGGCATCTACATCTAGAGGGAAAGGGAAAGCTATTGCATTTTCTCGCAAGAGGGGCAAAGGAAATCAGTGGTATTAGACTTTAGTTATTTGGTTCATTTCATTGTATATGACATTATGACTCATGATATGAGATACATTATTATATTTTTTGTTGATATTTTGAGGCTGAGTTGGGACTCAGGAGTCTGGACTTACTATTCAGGACATGATTCACTATTATGTGTGATGTAGCACTAGAAATGATATTACACATCTGATATATTAGTTCTTTTATCATATTTATGTGTCAATGTATTTATTTTATGTTGTAGATGCTTTAGATATTAAAAAAATTGAAAAAAATAAATATTTTTGTATTTGCCGATTTTTTTCCTCGCCGATATTATCCCGATAACGATTTTCGCAACATTGAATCAAACACCTCCAAAGCAATACCGCCTCTATGATGAAGTTAATAAAAATTTTGTTGTATCTAGAGATGTAATCTTTCTTTAATCTTCCGAAGTTGACAATGTTGTTGAGCGGCAACTTGATCGCTTGGATAGATTCGCAAATGCAAAATCATTTCAAGAATTTGATAATCAGATTCCACATCTTGGAGGGGGGATTCTTATACTAGATCAATCTATGGAATCTTCTTCTGAAGCACTCCCCCCCACATGAAACTCCAACCGCTGATGATATTTGAGTGATGTGGTTGACAGAATTGGGAGACTCAATCTCGATTCAGTCCCAACTCAATCAACTGAGCAGCCTAATCCATCTCAGAAAGGTCCCCCAAAGTGGCAGACAAAGACACTTGAAGGTGTTCATCCTGATGAGGTTGGAAAGACAGAAACAAGAAATTCAACCAAGCAAAATGGAGGTGATGTAGATGACTCTGATTCACTTGTTGATATGGATGTTTCTTATGATTGTGAATTGAATTTGTCTGCAGATTTTGAACCAACTTCCTTCAAAGAAGTCGCTTCTCATAATGAATGGAAAGAAGCGATGCAAAAGGAGTATGATACCTTGATAAAGAAAGGCACTTGGTAGCTGGTTGATCCTCCATTGGGAACAAAACCAATTGGCTACAAGTGGGTCTACAAGAACAAGTATAAAACTGATGGCTCACTTGACAAGCACAAAACTAGGCTTGTGGCAAAATGTTTTACACAGAAGGAAGGGGTCGATTATGAGGAGACTTTTGCCCCCACAGCAAAATGGGCTACCATCCGGACACTCTTTGCCCTAGCAGCTCAAAACGGTTGGAAAGTCTATCAAATGGATGTAAAAACTACTTTCTTGAATGGAGATCTAAAAGAGAATGTTTTTATGTCCCAACCTGAAGGATTTGTTGTGAAAGGACATGAACATAAAGTATGCAAACTTGTGAAATCCTTGTATGGCCTCAAGCAAGCACCGC